>OMNM01003729.1:9073-48656 GCA_900302745.1 Parablennius parvicornis | reverse complement strand
ACAAACTATTGGTGAGGTCAACATCACACATTTTCTATGGGTTTTGATAATGTATGTTTACAGAGACGTGACCTCCTGGGCCTTGTAATGCATCAATGTGACACCGACAGTAACGCCTGATTCCACCACATGCTGCTTGAGGTTGACCTCTGACAAGAGTCAAACAGGGAGAAAAAAAAAAAAGGAACATCAATAGGACAACGTTTGGATGTTTTCAGACCACTGGGAGCCTGTTCAGTATACATAGCCTGCACATATGTGCATCATCATAAGTGATATATCACAAGAGATCTCTGCGCTGCGTGTTTTTGAGAATGTATGTTTTGAGGAATATTTTGGATTCCGCTGCACTGCATCATTTCTTGACAGTTTGCACTTCACAGTCAATGGAATTATTATACGTGTGCTCGATGTTCAACTCGGTGGAACAACACTCAGGTTTCTGTTTGGCTTTATTTAATGCATAAAGATGTTCACAGGCAACTGGATGATCACGGAAGAGAACATATTCTGTTTAAATATCACTGCCTTTAAAGGTGCTATAATTACTCTGGTTGCTCGCTGTGGTGTGGTCCAATGATTTTTATCGGGTGGTAAATTGAAGGTCTACTGAGGCACGATCAATATTTGGGACAGTCCTCCACCTATCTGGCTTTCTACTCTAGTTATTATAGTCTGCATGTAATTGACCATATCAACTTATTATACGAAGACTTCAAACAAATACAGTTTACATAATGTGGAATCCAAAGATCCAGTCAGAGGTTTTTGTGTCCAATTGTCTGGACGGTCAAAAGATTTCATCTGGATTGCTATCATGTAGAGACTAATTGATTTTCAAGGATGACAAATGACACACAAAGCCCTGCTGCCAAGGTAATTTTGAGCAAGCGATGAAAATGTACAGTGGGGCTGTCCCAAGGTTCATAGTTCTTTTCATACTCATCTCTCACATGTGCATTCGAGGCCACTTGACTCAAATTTATACTGATCTTTTATTTATACCCAGAAAAAATGGCAGATAAGAAACATAAGTGTTCTTGATATTGTGTTTTGTCATATCTAGCAGCCAAAGATTGAAATCCTGCGAAACAATTTTCTGAAGAAATGAAAGAGCGTGCCCTCGTGAACCCTGGAGGAAAATAACCCCACGGTGCGAGGCGGAATATGAAACAGAGGCACAGAATAAGTAAAATAGACAAGTGCACCAGGCTTGTCACTTTTCCATTTGCTGCCCCCGAGTGTGAGCACTTCAAAATTCCCCCTCATCTCGGCTAAGACCTTCATCGTTATGCTCTATCTACTGTACTGAATACGAAAAAAGTACCATATCAGACAAAGGTAATAAGGAAGGGAGTTTTAGGGATTTACTGGGTTTCTGTCATTCCTCGAGAAAAATGCAACGCGAACAACAAAGTCATAAATATACGGCGCACGCCATTATACACTGGAGACAATGTGGGAAATGCTGAGAGGCGTGTCACAGAAGTAGTTAACATGGTTGTGATATTAGACATCACCACTGGCTCTTGACAACAGCATCATTACACAGTAATAAGAGCACAATCTCCTTCAGAGAAGCATTAAAATCAAATTAGATTATACAAGCGCTTGGCTTGATGAGCTGCGAGGGGTGATGCTTCCCGAGCTGTGGATCCCCGGTTATTACTGTGGAGCTCTTTAGGTGCTCGGGCTTGAATTGCCGTTTGACAAAGCTTTCTACAAAAAGGTCATCAGCCTCCAAGAAATTAGCTTTTTTTAAAAAAATTCAGGTCAGTGGAAACCTACACATCCAGATGGATGGCTTTCTGTTATATTGCCCCCCCCATATTTTGTCTGTCATATCATAGCGTGCTGCTGAATGCATGATGCCAGCAATAAACCACTGTGTTGTGGTTTATACCAGAGTGACATTCAGGGATCAGAGAGCATTGTCATTCTCCGTCCTATCTTGAACTCATTATACCACTGAACGATGGCATCTGTTTGTGCACCGACACAGTTTGACAGTTATTACCACAAAACAATCCACAATATATATTTATATTCATACATACTATCCAAGAAAAGGACACGCTTGTGGGAAGACGGAAAGCAAACATCCGTTTCAACATAGCGCTTAAATGTGGCTCACAATAAACTGAGTTCTCCAGGTTCAGATGCCAGCACGGAGCTGGAGTTTGTTTTAGTTGCGTTTGGTTTTAATGCTCCAGTACATACGTAATTTTTGTTGTGACAACTGATATATTGATTCGATTTAACGTAGTGTTAGGACGGAACATGTCCTGGGAATCAATAACATACAAACATGGTTAACCTAAATTTACAAGGCTTGTCATGAGCAGGACAATAATTCAATTATAGAGCCCAATCACACCCCAGAAAATTATCTTCACATACATATTGTCTGAGGAGGAACTCTCAGAAAACCGCCTAAAAGAGACAAGAGAGGAGAAGAAATGGAACGTTAGGACAACACATCCCCTCTACTACCTCATGTGGAAATCATACAAAGCATCCTGCAGGCAGCAGGTTCATTTTATAGCTTCATCTATTACCACACTGTCATTGTTAATTGTCTTCTTTTTACCTCTGCAGGATTCTCCAAATTGGTCCTATCGAATGTGACAGGAGGAAGAGCATTAAGCATCTGACAAGATGATATCTAAGTTCAATTTCCTACTCCTCACCTGATTTATACCTGCAGCAGATCATTTTCCTTTCTGTCATAAAGACCTCTATAAATCAGTGGTGCTTATGGAAGCACAACAGAACAGGGTCTCTGGATTTGTATCCCCTGTGTTTGTTATTAGGAAGCCATTACAACCACATTTTCCTCCTTCAAACAAAAATGATCAAATCTAATACTGGCAAGATTAGAGAGATAAAGAGAAAAAGGACTGGCGGAGCTGTTCAGCACAGTCCCCTATCTAAACAATATGCTCTAAACTCAATAAAAACAGGGCTTGTTGCTGGTGACACCATTATCCATCTGTTTGGACAAAATTGCTGTATCATGGTATAAATCTGTGATACAAGTGACATATCCTCTAAAATAAAAGGGAACATTAACTGCTCTATCTTCTAGAGGCCATGGGACTAGCTGGCTATAAGCTCAGTCAAGTGTGATGGCAGTTATACTGTGTTTTACTAGACTGCAGACAATTATACTTTGCTCCTCTCCCCTAAGAAGACAAACTGCCATGGCTTCAAGTGAAATGATTTCAAATAGATTTTCCAAAATGTCTGTCGCCAGATTGCTTCCATACATTATTTCACTTAAATGGAGAGGAAAAAAGAGGGAGCAAATCCACAAATCAATCACAACAGCCCACTTTACCAGATGGAAAGACGAGAGCTTTCACTGTGCGCGCGCGCGTGTTGTAGACCTGCGGAGGACGGTTATGGGATGCGCACGATCCTGTCTCTGTTATGTGTCTCACTCATAGTGAGGGATGACATAGTGTGTCTATTTTCAGTGGTGAGATGGCGGTGCTGTAAGAGTAGAATAATGTATAATGAACTGACCCACAGGCTTCTGGCAAGTTCACCAACTACTTAATTAAAGCACAGATCATGTGTAATCCATTAAGAGGGGGGAAAAAAGGCAGCGCAGCACAGCGTGCACAGAAAGAAGGTCTATGTATGAAAGACTGGAAGCTTTGCTCCTTCAAACTGTCATTTTACAACGCATGTAAAAGATGAGATAAGTTGAAATGAGATGAGATGAGATGAGATAAGATTCATCTTAAGTAACTTTTCAAAATATGTTCTATAACCTTTGTCACCACTTATCCATCATATCTAGATGTAGTATCTGCATACTACTGGTTTACCTTTAGTCTCTAACACCAAGTCAAAACAAAACTGGTAGTGTGATTGCCAACATTGCTCTTGTGCCAAAAGCTCAATGAGTTATGAGAGCCGAACAAGAAATTGTGTTATTTGAAATTATATCAATAAAACAATTCTTGGCATGATAATATTTTATTTATTCATCTTTAATCAATGCCATACTAATTTTAGAAAAGGAAAAAGCTTTACACTTGACTATATTTGACATCCTATGTCATCAACCTGTGTCTCGGTTTTCATTCTCTCTTGCCACACATGCTTCATCTCACACCATAGTAATAATTTTTGATTGAATTTTAGAATAAATTTTAAGATTCTTCAATTTAAAAAAAAAAAAAATCTCTGAATGGTCTTGCCCCGCCCTGCCTCTCTGAGCTGCTCCACCCCTGCTCAGTGTCTCAGGTCAACTGATCAGCTGCTTCTGGAGTTACCGAGGTCCAAACGAAATCTCAGAGGGGATAGGGCCTTTTTCTGTTGCAGCCCCTCTGTTGTGGAATGAGCAACCACTGCCCATTAGACAATCCCTTTCACTGTCCACTTTTAAAAGTAACCCTAAGACCCATTTTTATTCCTTGATTTTTAACCATGTTTGAGACTCTGTGCCTGGTTTTATTGTGGTCAATCTTGTTTGTCTTACTGTAGTTTACTGTTTTTACTCTTCTGTTGTAATTTTCATTTTGTCTATTACGTGAAGCACTTCGGCACTTCAGCTACAGCTGTTTTAAAGTGCTCTATAAAGATGACTTGACTTGACTTGACTTGAATGCCAAACTTCCGGAGATCTTTCACAATAAAGGGTAATAGCATGAACTGCTGCTGTGATCCATATGACAAACAAAGTTATGCGAATTAGATGCTTTTCTTTTTGAATATGTGATCTTTCTACGCAGTCTTTAGTTATTTCGATTTTACTACTACAGTTTTCCTTCAAAACATATTGCATTAATAGGATAGTGTTTTAATAAAATTATAATTTTATAAAAAACATACATTTAGACCTGAATTTATTGCACTGTTCACTTCTGCATTTTTTACTTTAATCATAATTTCTTCTAAGAATAATTAAAGGACAAAATGATACTAGGAAAAGGAAAAAGTATTTACAGAACTCCGAAATTGTCCCTGTCTTAAGTGCTCATTACTACAGGCGGAGGAAGAAGTAGTCCGTGTGAACAGGAATCAAATGTATCTTTTAAATAGCTAAAACCTAAAATGCTAAAATGCAATAAAATCATGAAACTATAATATTAGTGTAATTTAAGATTTAGTGCGAGAATCGACCCTAAGCTTTTTATTGGAAGTTTGTATTTAACGTATCAATCCGCGCACCGACAGATGGCACATGTGGTCGTGCTTGACAGGCAGATCCCTTCAAAAACCAACTAATGTGAACTTTTTCGCGCTGTCTTAGTTCACTAATATACCAGAGATGGTACAATGCTTCCGGTATAAGTCAAATGCCTTAAATAAGTTTGTGCTGTCTGTGAGGGAAATTGTCCATTCCTACCTCAGCACTGGTGAGCAGCTCCAACATTGTTTCATGGCGTTTACTGCACTTTAGAGACGAACGTTTCAGTCCAGGGCAAAGCACAAGTAAGCATATTTTTAAAAAGTTGCTGCCAATGTTATCACCTTGGTTTATTATAGAATGTAGTCGAATGATTTGTATTAGACAACAAATGCAGTGTGTGACCTGGTGCATTAAGATTACTGTCACAGTTTGAACTGCAGGGCTGCACTCTTGAAACTGCTTTGGCTTCAGATGGGAGTGTGCATACTGCTCATTTAATACAATAAAACCAGAATTTTTTTATTCATCACTGGAATTATAAACGCGCAGACTCAGGTCACATGATTCAACTCTATCACTAATAATCATGCACTATGTGCATACATGTACAGTGTCATACAGCCTCATAGAGCAGCTCTTAATACTACTTTTCAGAAGCTTTCATTCTTGCTGAAGCTGACATTTCTCAAAAGGGTCTGCCTTATGTTTATTATTGAGTTGGTGAAGGGTGCTGTAGTGTAGAGCATATTCTGGGCAGATTTTTGGCCAGTATACGATAACCACCATAGGACAACATACTTCAAAACCTCTGCACAGACTGCCTCAGAAATAAACATGTTAAATTAATGCCTCTGTGGCAGTCTAAAGCATAAGGAACATTATCAAATTGCTAAAGGCCACTGATCAGCTAGCTTTGTTAATAATGGAGGGCATTAGTCAAATAAAGCAGTTTTGCTGTCATTATTGCTTAGTTTTTAATTAAAAAAAAAAGGTTTTGAGAATTGCATACTTTAAAATATACTTCAGTTATGTTTAAAAATATTTTCCCAGATACCAATAGATATGCTAACAAAATGAATAACCAATTTAACCTACCAAATAATCAATATGCACTATTGCAACATTGCACTGTTGTTTATTTCACAAGGTATGATTCCTGTTGTAAACTATAAACACATTTCTTTTTTTGGTTGTCTACAGCATTATTAATAATACATTTATTTCTGAAATATTATTTCTTATTACAATTTTCTCCATATATCAAACTTTTTAGTTTTTTTGGCATATTTATCGGTGTTTTTCTCAAATTCCTTAGTTTAAAAAAAAAAAAAGAAGAGGTTTACTCTGGTCCCCGACACTGGGTTACTTTACCTTAAGAGATGGTGTTCATAAACGGAGCTAAGTCTCATAGATGTTAGTTGAGAGAAATACACTTAATTTATGTGGTATAATTCCGTTAATTTACCTCCATATAGTCATGTCGCTGTGTCTTCAACATATTACAAAACGTGTATTAAAGAGAAGTAACCGCTGATCTCTGATAGAAGTGTTGAAGTGAGGTTGAAGGGGAGGTTTTCACAGGGGCTGAGCAGAAGAGGCTGAATTGTGAATCACTAAGACTTATTTGGTGGGAAAGTAAGAGAGACGAGGTTGAAATGGTTTGGTCATGTATGTAGGTGAGATAATAGCTATGTATGGAAAGGGATGCTGAAGATGGAGCTGCCAGGCAATGGTTGTGAGGAAGAAGGATGCAGGAGACAAACAGTATTGGAAAAAGATGATCCACTTTGGCAACCCCTGGAAGGAAAATTGCCAAAAGAGCAGGAAGACGAATTCTGACTGGCCTAAATTTGAAGTGGCCCACTGGGAATAAGACCAGTTTTCCTGTTTACCCAGTCTGACTTTAGAACCATATTATCTACACCTATTACCTAATGAAGTGGCAAGTGGCTGTACATACTCCGAGTATTTGGTCCTGCATGGGGATATCCCGGGTTGTAGTAAATCTTCTAAACAGCACCTGAAGCAGGATGCCCATATTTTGCCTTTTTAAAGGTAGAGCTGAGATTAATCTGAACGCTCTTAAAGCTGCCTGAGAAGATGAAGTACCCGATGGGTTCAGGTAAATCAGGGTTGCTTACACATTTGGCCTTGTCCTCTCTGCAACAGAAGTGAAGCTACTCAGGGAAAAATCCCCTGAATATGAAAACAAAAAGAGACGTCTGTGCATCTGACCTTCTCAGTTCAAACAATACTAGCTGGTTAAATCAGTTTGTTTCTGCTTAATATTTTCCTGCTCTTTGTTTAATCTTTGCTTTTTAATTTATCAAATAACAACAAAATGAAGACCAAATGAAGAGAATGTTTGCTTGTTTGTTATCGCTGTTTTGCTTTTGTACTGATTCCTGTACGTTCCGTTCACTTCCTGCTTTAATTCAATTCAGACTCTTGGCCCGTCCCCTGGGTGGCAATTTGAAGCAAGCTCATTTGAAAACATAAAAACAACACATTTGTTTCACTATTTACAATACAAAAGATATTCATGAACTGATAAAAGTATAATAACAGCACAGTTGAAAACAAGCCACTAATGATATCAGAAGACTTTGGGAAAATCCAGTTATTCATAATAACAAAACAGCATCTGGAATTAAAATGAGGCAGAAAAATATGCAATCTTGATTTTTCATTTAAGTTGTCAGTGTTAAGACACATTTTTACACGGACAAGTCCTCAAAGGATCACCCAATAATAATAATAATATTAATATTAATAATAATAATAATGATAATGATAATGATAATGATAATAAGAAGAATAAGAATAGGAATAATGATTTTTTTATATATATATATATAGCTTCTTCACTGTTATGGTCAAGTGTATTTAGACAGGAAAAACATATTAAAAACAGGATGCATAAATGTCCAATGTATAAAGAAAGATGTTTTATCATCGGTAATGTAAGTTTAGTTTAAATTTAATAAAGCAACACATTTCAAAAAGTTGGGACAGAGCAAACTAAAGTGTTATAACTTATTTGGTTTTTGGGCAATAAGGCAAAATAGAGATTGGAAAAAGTTCACAAATTTCGGAAAAACTGATTCCAAACTGTACAAATGAGAAGAATTGCAAAGAGATCATCAATACATCATTTTATGAAATGACTCATGAAGTCTGGAAAGGTGCGAGGTAGATGGTCAGTGGTAGAAGTGCAGAATCCACGTCTTCGTGTTCAGTTCCAAACTTTTTCTCATCAGATTTTTTGTGTGGTTCATTCCATTTGTCCACCATCAGACTCCAGTGTCAACAGTCCAGAAGGCCTCGCAGGGATTCGCGCGTGCAGGAGACGTGCCGTCACACACAGTTCGTGGAGGTACTGTAAACACTGGTCTTAACGCGTCTCAGCCTGTTTGTCAATTTGAAAATTGTTCTGCATTTTGAGCTGATAATTTTATAAGGGGTCACTTAAGAAAAGATTAAGAAAAACATCAAAACATCATCCCTTTCATTTGTGAACCTTCTGCGTTGCACCTCAACTGATGCTTGTGTTTGAAAATTCCAAAGTAGTTCCTTAAAGAGCACACGTTTTTACAAAGTCAAGAAAACAACAAAAGAAATGTTCCTAGGCTGTCCATGAAAGATTGAAGTATTAAGGCCTAAATTTGAGTGAAACTTTTTTTTCTCCTTCAAATCAATCACTGTTAATTCAGTTTAAATAAATCTATTTCGTTATCAAAAATTCTGAATTGGCTGCTTTGTCATGCTATTTAACACACACACACACTTTATTGAACCAGATGAGTCACATAGAAGCAACACCAGGGTACAATTACATTTAACAAACATTAAAACTTTAAAATAACACTTATAAAGCATATACTTTCATAAAGGACGGTCAAAACATTATGAATGGGCTTGGAAGGAAAGCAGTTACACACTTCAATAGAATTTGCCTCCATACCATTCACCGTGTTTTTAAAATTCCTAATCTGGATCAGTTCTTGTATCTGCAGGTGCAACTTCTTACTACTGATCAGCATAGGATATGCCTCTATCAAAAATGCTTTAATATAGTCACACACCTTGCAATTTATCCATCCATCCATCCATCCATCCATCCATCCATCCATCCATCCATCCATCCAGACTCAAGCTTATGGCAGAACACCCCCTGGACAGGTTTCCAGTCCATCACTGGGCAAGCACAGAGACAGATCACCACACACACACACACACTCATATTCACACCTTGGGGGCAATTTTGTAAGGTAATTAGTTAACCTCACAAGCATGTTATTGAACTGTGTGAGGAAACACAAATACCCTGAAAAAACTGATGCACACACGGAGAGAACATGCAAACTCCACACAGAAAGGCCCCATGAGGCGAGAGCACTAACTGCTGTGCCACAGTGTGGTCCGCCTTGCAGTTTATCTCCAGTGTGAATCTGTCCAACATTCATGTATTGACTCCTACAGCCTGTGACCCATGAAAAATAGAGCATAAAAAAAATACAAATATTGATACAATGAAAACAAAACTCTCAAGACAAGCTTCCATTTCAGTTTTTGTGCTGCAAGCTCTACTCAAAACTGGGAGAAAAGAAGTTATAGGTTTCGAATAAATCAAAATGCAGATGAAGGAAGTCTTTTTTAACAGTTTTTCAATGCACCCTGTAAAATGTCTTCAGTCTGCATGCACAGACCTGAAATGGACATATATCCACATTAAATAGATGTTTGTATGACATAGTATGTAGGTTTGGTCTAGCGTGTGACCTTGCACTCAATTAGGAGATATGCAAAAATCTTGTAATGTCTTTTAACACATAAGGTAGCACTCCTGCACATTAGGCCACCGCTGCAATTCAGCATTATAGTCATGCACATTTATTACATTTACTCTGAATGGCTTAAACAGCCATGCATGACTCAATCCATCTCTGCTTTGTGCAGATGGAGTTGTGTGTGTGAGATGAATATATGCAAAAAAAAAAAAACCCTTCCACAAATGTGCAAAAATTTGTGCTGAATTGAAACAACAGATAAATGAAAGATCTGCTTCGCTGATTTCTGTTTTCTAAATGACAGAATTACAACCTCTCATGGTTCTTTATCATCATTTGAACTTTATTTGCGTCCGCTTCATCATGTGTCTGTTTTACTTTATTGTCTGGGGCGAGGTGTAAATAATCTACCTTCGTTTTAGCCAATCTATATTTTACCCCCAGTTATTGCAGAGGTGCTTTAACTGAAATGAGGCTTGGAAATAAAAAATGGTTAAAGACAGCCCAATTACAATGTAATGAAGATATGATATCGTGCATGAATTTGGCTAAATTGCAGTGATTGAATACATGTCAAATGTTTTGTTTATTGGATTTATAGCAGGGACAATAATAATTCTCATTCACACCCAACACAATGACAGAACGCACAGGTTATTTGGTTTGTTCTCAGAAAAATAAAGATATAGTTCTTTATTCTCCTATAATGTTATTTTATATTTTTCTCAACTGAAAGTGATAATTTTCCATCAGGTGACCCTTTCTGCTAAATCCTCCTGAAGGCGATCTTTCCAGAGGAATCAGCGCTGACTTTTGAATCCATTCTCACGACCTGCAGTGTTTCTACAGGCGAGCTTTTAGGTAATTATGTCTCTCTTTTCCACCAGTGGCTGTGTTTCTATAAACTCCTTCCTTCTCCTATATGACCTTGCTTTGAAATGATGAAAACTTAAAATATACTTATAATACACTCTGTGTGTAAAATTACTTAGTAGTTACCAAAACAGACGTTTTTCTTTTTCAATTTGCAAATGAGTAACTGGAAATTTTTTTTGAAACAAACGAAACCTCATGTTTTGATTTTCATTCAAAAAGCTGAGAATGGTGCATACATTTAGCTTAAATTGAGGCAAATCATTATTTGAAAAAAACAAAGAGACTATACCAAAAAAAATTCATGTCTGCTCTCTCATCTTGTTAACACATTTATGAACTAAAAAGTTTTCTATTAACTCTGTAATGCCAAACATCAGAAACGAGAATGTGTTTTGGAGGTTATTTACGTTTATTAAGTTCCTTTCAATGATGGCAAAACTTGCCATGAAATGCACATTGGGCCCTGTGGGAGTCCAGAAATTAAGATTAAAATACAGATGAATAATCTGTAATTTTAATTATGTAAAAGAACAATGTGTTTTAACAAATTGTTCATGTAGTCTTTCAGAGTTTTATATAATCTGAAGCAGTTTGACAGGCCGAACGTAGCATTCATAAAAGTGATTATCTCAATAAAGAGAAGCTACTAAAACAATCCAGTGCCTCTTCTTTGTGGACATTAGCCTGTTAGTACTGCTGTGCTGTGACTGTACACCAGATAGTCCTTTACAGGGATACTCCCTGTTGCCGACCATAATTAATTGCTTTACAGTCTTTGAGGCCATAATGCTCATCAGTTATTAATTAGAAATTCATTTCACTGAATAAATAATGCTGATGATTGATGATGAAACTTGTAATTAGGTTCTCAGGGGAATGCACGGGGGAGAAAGCCTTTACACTTGAATCCAGGCTATTAAATAGTGCTCATTTAAGGGACCGCAATACCTCTTGTCATAAACCCGGTCTTCCACGGTAGCATCTGGATTCAGGGACCAGGAACATTAGTTGTAATACACATAGGTTATGTTCGGCTCCCTGCCTCAACAACACATGATCCTTTGTGCTCCTGAGTCCTTTTGTTCTTGAAAAGTAAACCATTTATTCCCACAGAGTCAGGTTAGAGTCGCAATAACCTGCTATCAAGTTGAGGGAAGCAGTCTACAGCGTTTCCACCAGTGGCATAACAGATTAGGTTATTACTAATCTGAGTCTTTTCAAACATATAGCTTGGTTGCTACGTTACGAAAGTCTCGTGGGTTCTTCCAGGCATCATATAGTCTACAGTTTTTTTAAATGACGAGAGAGAACTGTGAAAACTCAAGCCATCTATGGCTCACTATTGATTTTTTACAGAAGACCCAACCATTGTTGATAGCTTTTTTGATATATTTTCTTGCAACCGCCTGTCCCCTTGGAGTTCTGTGGAAAATAAACCAGTCAATATACACCTATTAGGATTTCTTGATCTGAGCCCATAAAGCTATGGGGTGCGGTGTGTCTCATGCTCATTGCATCATAATAGCAGTGAGATCAAAAGCCATGACTTTTCTAGTATGAACCCTCAACAATTTAATGGCTTTCTGTGATATTCTTGTTTTGGGCCAATTAGTGCCGTTGACCAGCCAGAGGAAGGTATTCGCCTCAATTTAAACAGTGAAGTTAAAAAACAGCAGCTGATGATCGGTTAAATTCATCAGACAAAAAAAAAAAAAAATACTGTTACTGGTGTTATTCACCTGTCATCACGAGTGGGAGTGAGCAATGGTTACCCTCCTCTCCTCGTCTCCAGTATCTGCTCTATTAGCAATTTATAATGTAGATCAAGAAGTACTCAGTGGAGAATGAAGACAACTGTCTGCACCCATTCCTAATTGGCTTTACGTTCTCTTTCTGATAAATGGCTCACAACTGCTGTAGAGTGCTGTGGATTTCATTGCTCTAATAGGCCTCAGTAACTGGATTTACTAACAGATAGTGGGTCAGAAAGGACATAGAGAGCAAAAATGTTAATTAATATCAATAATGGCCAATTATTAGTTTGACAGAGGGATCCAAGCTAGCTGTGTGCTCTAATGACTCTGAGCTAACTTGAAGGGAAACACTGGTGAATTAGCATAACTGTGTATGCGCACTCCATGGAGGTGCCCAGCAAACATCTGTTATGTTAGAAATTCAAATAGAATTCCTATTAGTAACCCTGGCTGTGGTTGCATAATCAGTCATTCTTCTCTGGCCATTTTGGAGGCGCTAACAATGCCCCTGTGACTGGTAGAAGTCCTCCCTTTGGGCTTTCCAATCAAATTTGGCCCCATGTGGACCAGGTCCTAACAACAGACGAGGCCGTGTGGACTTGTGAGGGAAGCTTTGTGTGCTGACAGGAGCTCAATCTATCCACCCATGACACATGACTGAAGGAAAGAAAACTGTTATTTATTCGAATATTGTAGATACAAGTTATGGGATTAATGTTGAAATATAGCTCTGTGACCTGCGGGGATATATCTTCTTATTTCCTCCTGCCCTTTGTGTGTTTTCACTCACATGCAATGTAAATCGTGCCCGCAGGAATCAGATTGTTAGCAAGTTGAATTTATTCCATAAAGTCTACTTTATTATTGAATGAATGTGCTATGTGAGAGGAAGTTGGTAAACAGGGAATTATTAATTCATGCTGAGATCATCTGAAGACAGCGGCTACTTTTGGATATTGAAAAGAGAGTATATTCTTCTAAGGAATTGATTTTCTATTTGGAGCAAATAATGATGGTTCTCTGCACCTTAAGGGAATTACTGCATATTACTATACGGACGATAGTCGACTTCCCACATTTGTGGCTGAAGCGCTTCTTTTGTAATCAATGGCCGTTGTTACACAGAATAAATGCACCTGAAGTCAAAAAAGAGCTGAAATCCATTCCTAATATTGGTGCACAGTGACATAAAATAAAAATGAAATTCAGTTTTCTTGTGGATATTATCGAGTTTCTCATGTAACTCTGCCGTCTTGAGCTTAATTTTCCATCCTGACACACTAGTGAGAGAAAGCAGTCTTATAAGGAGTGTCTGTGCTCACTGAGCTTATTCTTCAGTCTGATACCTCAACAATGTGATCTCAGAGCATTGTTAAATTTATGAACATTATTAAAGCATCTAAAACAGGTTTAAAATGCCCAAACTGTATAATGAAACATTTATCACTACAAGATAGCAGTTAAAACTCTTTATACTCACTCAGGGGATATTCAGAAAAACACCATTATTAATATTAAATTAACATAATTTGTTTCCTTCAACTTAAGTTTACTAATTCTACTAATTAGCTTTAGTGTTTCTCATTAATGTGACTCAGTGTTTGATTTAAAAACAAGCTTAACCTCTATTAAATTCACTATTTTATTCTTGTCTTTGTCAACCATTGCATTTACTGCACATGTATAAAAACGCTAATAATTAGTATTAAAACAAGTGACTATTTCTATAGGAACATTTCCGTTCAACCTTAAATTCCCAGCCTCCACGATAAAGGTTTAGGAACTTGTACTGCGCTCAGCATAATGTCACAGCATTTGTTCATAAAGTAATATTAGCCCTCGCTTTATGCGAAATAGTATGGGACCGACCGCTGTCATGACTTACAACTCACTGTGACCTTCTCTGTTATAATCTGAGCATGTAATTCCCTCCAGTGTAATGTCATGTTTGATCAGAGGAGCTACCAGTGTCCTGATCTGAGCAGCGCTCAGCAGGAGGTGTGGCCAGTCAAATGGACAACCAGAGGTTCCCTTTGAGGGCAAAACTCACCTAGTTGGCATTTATGCCCTCGTGGGATGATCTCATACATTTAAATTTAAATTTTCTGTGACAAATGAGTTGTTTAAAAAAAAAAAGAAAAGAAGAAAAAAAAGAGAGAATTCATAGTTATCTCATCATTTTATTGTTTTGTTGCAGGCATTTTGCCGGCAGTTTTTTTTTTGTTTTTGTTTTTTTTTTTGCCTATTTGATTTAATATCTGAGTCTTGAATTAATGTCGGTCTGTTAATGAAAAAAAAAAAACAACATATGCTTGGTGCACAGTGCTGCATCCAACAGATTTGGGCACAGTATACATGACTGGGCGACTCCATGGTTGTATATATGAGATAGCTTCAGCTTTACGCTCCTCTCCATTCCACGGCCTCCGGTGTATAAATTTAGTTGATGGTTTTCGTTTCTCTCTCTTAATTCATTGCAGTCGGATTCCTCTTTGATGCCGTTCTGTTGTCCCCCAAACAATTGAAGTGGAGACAATGGAGGCATAATGATAGATCCGTGTACCCACCATCTGTAAGAGCAGCTGCTCCCTTGCATCTGTACAATATGCTGGAGCGAGGAGCCTCAGTAATCTGCATAATAAGGAGAGGGCTTATCTCAGTCTAGTTAATAATCACAAGCAATCGATGCACTTCATTCCCTCACTCTTGACTGATGAAAAAAGCTGCAAAGTTTTGGTATGTTTGCCGTATTCTCAAGATAGGCAGGGGTCATGGAGTAAAGCCAAGCTGTTGATTTTGCCCGCAGCTACAGATTTAGTCTGCACTCAATTTCATCTTTTCATGAATACCATAATTACAGCAGGACGATCCGAGTTATCACACTGCTTCTCCTCTTCTCGCTCCCTTATAGGGTTTACAGTCTCCGTAGCAAAACTGGACCTGATATCAGCTTTTGGACGCCTGACAGTAAATATGTGATAAATACATAGCCTGTGTCGTGTTGATACGAGTCACACCTTATGAGCAGTACTCTCACACTAAAAGATTGCCCTTGTAAAACACTAAAAATTCATTGGAAATTCAACCTCCTCTCAGAAATTGCCTCTTACATCCTACCACCTCTGTGCATGTGGCCATAACACAAATATAACAAGTTGCTTTTTTAGCAGGGTATCAAATCTCAGCTCAAGGAAACATTTATATCTATGAATTCAGAGCACATTTTTTTTATGCTCGCATAGCAGCAACTTTCTAGACTCAATGTCCATTACTTAAGGGTGTTCACCCCCACCTATGTTAGAATTTGTAATAGCAGTAATATGACTGTGAATTTTCGGAATTTTTTTCATAAAAGTGTTTGACAATGAGCTTACTTAATGATAAATATCTCTGATACTTTATCTTTTTCGTGTGGATAGTGTGAAAGTCGATATGTGGCTTTTATACTTGTTGACTGCCACAGAGCAGGCAATCTATGCAGTGGATGGGATTTTTTTTTTTTTTTGCATTGCATATGCAGCATTGAATATTTCTTCTTGCATTTAATAAATGTCTCCAGGTTTTTGAGAATCAGTATAATATTAATTTTTCTTAAACAAACCCTGATTTATTACACTAGGTAATGGTTCCTAAGCAGACACTAAATTGATTTGGCAGAAAGTACACAATAATATTGATCAACATATTCTTCCCCTTGGCATTCTCCTGTTAAATATGCTCATTAAATTAGACCTTTTTAATACTCGACAGTGTGAATAAAGCAGCGTACGCACAAAGTGATTTTTTTTTTCGTGCACATTGTCGAAAACACCAAGGGAGCAATATCCATCTTAGACTGAGAGGATTTCACTCATTTGACACACACAGCCTTTACATACGATATGCTGTATTTACTACATATGGTGTCACACATACTGTTGCTATTTGAATGACTGATTTGTTACACAGTGAATAAAGAGAATACGTATATACTGTGCATTTAAAAATACCAACCTCTTCTCTTGGTTCCCGATCCTCCTAATTAAGCATGCATGATGTTTCTCTCCCAGCTGCTCGGCTGCTGAAGTGCAGTAGGCAGGTGTATTAAGCCCCCCAGTGAGGCTCGAGAATGAGAGTGGTATATGTAGGAGTGCAGGTGTGACATGTTAGGAGGAGCCCAGGTGCTTATTGAGTTATCAGAGGCAGGCGCTACATGTTTGATTTATCATCTGGGGTGTAGCAATGCCATATCAGAGCTGTAATAGATCAGACAACAAAATAAAATGCTCAGAAAATTACCTGCTGGAGCCCCACAGTCGTGATAACTTCCATCAAGAAGTGTCGGCTTGAAGCGGAGCACCTACTGACACCTCATGTGAAGAAATGACAATAGTTATTGAACCACTACGTCGGGTATACACACATCCTTATTCGACAACTTTTGCCACACTTAGGATTCACCTTGTATCTCACATTGAATTCACCTTTAAAGTGTCATGATTTGTCCCTGATTTGTGGCTTATAGATCTTTAGCCTGCTCTCGAGTGTAATGGCATTTACAGCAACACTCCTCAGGAACACGTGTTATGAAAAGTTATGTTAAGACCAATTAAAAAAAAAATGTTTGACCATCTTGCACAACTGGTAAATCTAGTCTTCAGGAATTCCTATTAAAATGTTTGCTTTTCGACATAAATGCCATGCCTACCTCCGTATTCTTGAATGCCTTAAAGTTAAAACAAGCCAGGCAGTCTCCATGAGCACATAAAAGGTACCCAGATTTATGGGGAGGTTTTTATCCTAGACTCAGGCACCATCTGATAAACAAGCACTCTTTGCTTGAGGCTAAATAATACTCTTTGAGGTCCTGATTTACAATGCTGTGAAGGATCCATTTGTGGTTCAGCTCTGAGGGACGCACCTCTGTGATTGGTCATCCGTAAGCTCAAAATTTGGGCTCAGATCTGCAGCTCATGAGCTCGAGGGTTTCTAAATGGACAAATGTATAAATGATGGCTGGTTTTTATTTAGTTAATAGATGAAGAGAAATGAACTTTTCAGAGATGTAAAAGGCTTTTAGATTTAACGAAATCCCTCCCAATTCCCCCTGATTGAGGCTAAAAGTGAAGCAGCGTGTAACCAATCTCATATTCCTGCTTTTTTTAAAAAGGGAACTCATTGGGGTATTGGTCCACTACATGGACTCCTAAGAGATCTGATTAAAGGGAAATCCCTCAATGTGTTGCCCTCACCTTCTCCATAATAAATCAGTTGCACATTGCAAATGCCTTAATTCATCTCCCACAGCCTTGTTTGACAGAGGAAAGAAACTTTCCAGTAGATGCTCAGAAATACTAATTGTATTGTAGCCCTTATTTCAGCGATGTAACACATAACTGTTTTTCCTTCAGCCTAAATAGCAGTTTTCACTCCTGGCATACAGATACGCACTTTATGTTCAACCTTTGCAACATTGGACACTTGGTCAGCTGATATATCTGCAGACCTATTGTTCATTTTCTTCAACATTTCAAGATGAATATTTCTTTTAAAACGAAATCCATTTCATCAGTGTTTTATTTCTACTTGTATTTAGTTAATGTACCATTTATAAAAGGCTATACTGTGAACTGTTGAAACGTAGAGTAAGGAAAACTGTAAGTAAAAATTAAAAAAAAGGTTGAAGTCAGCGCAGTCACTATCTCAACTGAATTACTTGCGGGAGTACACAGACCTGGGCTGATGGCATGAGCAGGAAACTGTTGGTGATGTTAAACCAGCTTAAGTTTAAACAAATCTTAATAAGCAAGTTGTGCTTTCTTGATGTGATCTGTGTTTCTTTGTGCCTAGTGAAGTCATATATCATTGGTGTTAACTATTGACTCGTCATTACTCTTGGTTAATTAGAAAAAGACATGTTGATTAAGGCAGCACATTGATGTAATGGTTAACTCTCTCACCTCATAGCAGGACGCCCCCAAGCCTTCAGTGTGGAGTCTCAGTTTTCTTCCTGTGAGTGCCTGGGTTTTCCCAGGGTGCTGCGATTTGCTGTCACAGTCCAAAAACATGTGTCTGAGGCTATTTAGTGACCTAAAAATTTCCCGTCAGGGTGAATATGAGTTTGTGTGACCTCCGTGGTCGACTGATATTGACTCCATGGCCCATAACTCTGAGCGGGATAAAGTGATTTAGAAGATGGTTGGTTAGTTATATGGACATTTAGTATTTATGTGCATTAGTATTATCCCTTGAATAAAAGCCCTATTCAAAATAACAACTTCATCCTTGTAGTACATTAAACTTTATGACAACATGGCACTGAAACCACTTTGTGAATGATTAGGTTCAAATAGTCTTTTCACAAAAATGAATTCATATTTAATGTGCTGCAGCCTGAAACATCGCATATGATGTTCACAGACCAGGACTTTAAAATCATCACACCTCTCCAAGATATTTTCCACACTAATATTAAAATTTAATTTAAATTTAAAGACCAAATAGAAGTTACACTTGAAGCAAATTTTTCTTCGAGTTTGCAGACATATAACACCATTATTTTAATTCAAACGCCCCCTTTTTGAAGTGATGTCTTTTATTTGATGTTTACAGGGGTGTGAGAAGGTCGTGACACTGTTGGGTCATATTTTGACACATTAATTGGAGTAAAGGTTTTCCATCACAGCTGTTAGGATATTAAGAGGAGATTGAAAGCCCCTGATGTCTTGTAATTACTGTTTCATGTTGAGTAGCCTCACTTACCAGCAGCAGCGTTCGCTGATAAATGGGCAGTTAAAGCAACAATGGAGCAACTACTCTACAAAGGAGTTGATGTGAAAACTGGGTCTTTTTACATCAAAACGTTGAGGTCAGTAAAAGAATTCAGCCTACGTCAGTCCCATATTAATAGCAACTTGTCTTTTCATGCTGTGTGCGGTCAAGCACTGGTAATATTAGTAGAATTACATGGTTAAATCAGGTGTGACCACAATTAAGTATTAGCACAATTGGCTACACAATGTTGGCCTCGTAACAACATGCCGAGCAAAGGAAATGTCCCGCCCCGCGTGATTCAGGCCATCGGCCAGAGAGGGAGGGGCAGCATTCAAAACAGTCCGCTGTCCCCGATATCAGCTGGTTAATCCTCTCCTTTTAGTGGCTTTATTGGTTCATTCAAGAGGGTCTGTTGACATTCCCCCTGCCCTGTTAAAAGGCGACTGCATCTCAAGTGAAATCTGGAGTGTTCTTTACACAGGCGGCGAGCCCCATGTGGCTCCATCCTCCCAGTGGGCCTGTGATTTTCCTGCTTTAAGTGTCTACTGTCAACACTAATTTGTCCCACTCCTCCTCCGCCCCCTCCAGAGAGGGACGCTCTCCTAAAGTTTTAATAAAAGATCAACTATAACTCCCTGTTTTCTGGGGGTGAGACATGAGCTTTAAGAGCCACAGAGGCAATAAGATGCCAGGTAATGATTACAAGGCTTGAACAGAAGCCGTTACCAAAACCACATACTGTTTTACACAGCACCCTGGATGTGCGTGGTGCAGACCCTTTACAGGACTCCTTCACAAATCAGAGATGAAACCTCGACCTTATGTTATTGGGCATCAAAAGCACACTTTGTGTTTGTGGGCCTATGAATTCACAGTGATTTAAGTGTTATTTTATTTAAGGCTTGGTCCTGAACATTGTCTGATATTTGTTTTATACTTCCAAAAAGATATACACTCCATTTTTATACTCTTGCAGTATAGATAAATAGACGTAAATAGCAGTTTTTACATTGATTGAAATAATTTTAAATAAATCCGTATTGTATCAGAACTTTATTTAAAAGTTACACTTGTTTTTTCCCCCCGACTTAATTTCCTCTCTGTTGCTGCATGCATTTCTTTCCTCTGTTTATCACCTAATACAAACTAGAAATGTGTTGCAGCCCAGCAGGTCCCCTTGTGTGTACCCATTTATCCGTTTTTTTCCTCAAGATTAATAACAAAAACATGATTGCAAATAATAGTTTCTGACATGTTTTTGCTTGAATACCATTTCAGAGTCTGATAAGGTAAATTGTTCCATTTCATTTACCTGGCTTTGATGTCTAAAGAAAAATCAATGAAAAAAGTAATTTCTCTCCTGCCATTTAAGCAAATTCCCATTTAGCTGAATGATGGGTCCTTGGGAAAGCAGTCAGGAGACTTTTCTTTTCAATTATCCCTGACTTGTTTACATAGTGTTTTGTTCACTGGACTGATTGTGAACATACAAATCTCATACGGGTTGTGGTGTTATTGAGGAGGCTTAATGCAATTTCACTTCTGAGGTGCGCAAGAACCAGGCAGGAAATTGTTCAATATCTGAGTCGAAGCCCAATTTTCACTGCATTGTTTTGTCGCACAGTGTATTGTAGTGTTATGGTAATGTAATATGCATAATTCATACACCCCGGGCCCCCTCTTCATTTTTGATTCTGCTGTCCTGCCTGTTCATCTGAAGCTGAATTAATGGTACATTGTCCATTAGGTGGCCATAACACAGGGCAATGCTGTCACACACTGTGGTTGAACTGAAATTCTCTTGAGGCAAATAGTATTCGTCACATTTCCTATTTTTGTGTAGAATTGCTTTGCAAAAACAGCACATTTCTCATTTTGGGTCGCAACTGATATGTTTTAGGCCGAGGCAGGGACAATAATTCTGTGTAGTAATTGAAAATGCCATTTTGTCTGTTTGTCGCAGCATCCAGTGATAGAATTTCGCTTTGCTTGTGCTAACCATGTTTTAGCTTGTACTATTCTCAGGTGAATCAGTGTCTGTGAGAGCACAAAGAGAGAGTGTTAGATGTGGCTTGTTAGCCTCTCTTGGGTTCACTTAAAGAGCCCCACACTGCTGCAGTTGTGACCTTCATAAGGCACTGTCTCCCTGCTGGGAACACATACACACACACACACACGCACGGAGCACATCCACTCCACAGCCGGCACTCATTGGGTCATGATGGGGCTAAGCAGCCCCATTAAAGCATGCTCATCTAGGCTGGGATCACGTGCACAAAGCGTAGAGATGGACTCGAGCCAGAAGGTCTTGGACTCATGGTTTCTACTTCCAAAGCTGAACAATGCTATGCTTTAAGTTGCAGGAAGAATTGTTATGGTCATAAGAAACAGTAAATTATTGTTGTTTTTTTTCTGTATGCTATATCTGCATCAACTTTTCCTCAGGACACCACACTCATGACGTTTCAGGCCTAGCTCAGAGTATTATAAATCCATTTTTTGGACATGCTGTGGTCAGTTTAATGATCATTATGTGGCTCAGATGGAAAAACAAGGGAATAAGGTGAATCAATGATCGATTTTACAGCGTGACTTGATTCATGGGTAGGGCTATGATAAATGGCCGTCTTATCGAGCTTGAGAGTAACTGTTGTGAAATAAATTTGTATGTCGGAGGGATTTGTTTTGCTTTTGGTATTTTGTTAGTTAATCAGGCCAAATAGCTAAATAGCTTTTTTTTTTTTTTTAAAGAGCATTTTTCTGTTTAGGAAGACCTACTGTGTTTGCTAATGACTTCTTGGTTATGCAGAACTGTACGATTTAATGGCAAATATGAAACCTACGATAAACAATGCGAAACTGCTGAATGAGTAGTGTCCTCCGTTCTCTTAGAGATCCTGATTTTAAATGTCTAAATATCACATCACCCAGGGTTTTTCTGCCTTTTTTTTTTTAAATTATTTAATTAGTCAAATAAGTTAAAGAATTGGCTTTGACGTTGTGATAGCTTGTGTGCCAGCTCTGTAAAAATATCGGCATGTACAATCGCAAGCAGGGGATCTGTCTTTGATTCAGGCTGATGGGAGGGCGAGTTTCACCTAAAGGTACTGAAGCAAAGAAATAATGGTATACTACGCTGCTTGTGAAGAGCAATAGGAGAACGGAGGGGGGTTCACATTAAAAGTGTCTCTCTAGGTAGCTGACATGACGCGACTAGTCAGACGTAAATAATGACAGACGGAAACTATCATGAGGTCTGTGAAGCATCCGCATGCTGCCATCATTTTCTGTCTAACCTTGCATTGCCAGCAGCTCACCAGCTCTGGAAATCATTTAAAAGGCAGACTAACGATGCTGCCAGACCTAAACACCAGTCACAAAGATTTGCATGAGTTTAGATCAGCTAAATAGGTTTTTATTTCAGCCATAAGGGATTTCTTCCCACCAAGTGATTTTTGCTTTGATTTGACATTATTTGAATTCACATTTACTTCAAGATAATTCACGTAAAATACAATTTTCCATACTGTAGTTTTCAAAGGTTTTTAATGCATTTCTAAAGGGAAGTGTGTTCGTGTTGCTTTTCCTTTATTTTCATGTACATGTTTTGCCAAACTGCTGCTGATGAGGAAAATAGGATTCATTTTTCTCTTTAAGTGGACATGTCACATTTTGAGTGAGGTTGAAATTATGATACAAGAGGACTTAAAAGTTAATATCAATTTGTTGAATGACCTGCTACCTCCATGGGTTGATTTTTTAATTATACTCATGCTCATATGACATACAGTTGCTTCACTAACCTGTAAATCAAATTTAAACCAGGTACCATGAAGGTTACAATTGAGAAAGATGAGCCTAATTCCAAAATGTTTATTTCTACATTGCACTGAAAAGAGACGAGCAAAGTCATTTCACCAGAGTCCAAAGCTTTTCTTCACACTGATGAGCCGACCTCCGACATGTGTGAAATAACACTCCTGGAATTGCTGCATGGCTGTAATACTTTCATCGTGTTTTTATATTTCTGATTAGGTCATTTGTTTGTAGCCACCACCAGTAAGCACATGACTATATGTCATGCTGAGAGCATCCCGAAGATTTGTTGCATTTAGGTGATATAAAAAAAATCTTTTGATTATCTGGATGCTCTCTCATTTATCGTCCCAGCGAACTGGTTCCTTACTAGAGGACAATAACAATGCAAAACAGGAACCCATTCTGCTATATAATTAAAATCATCTTTGGGGACATGGTCTGCTCTGCAGATTTGAAACTTAAAAAATGACATGGTCTTGTATTTGCATAATACACAATGAGTCCCTCTCAACAAATTTATTAGTCTAGATTCTCAAAAAGCCATGGCAAAGCAACTTGCATTCTATAATTGGCATCTTGTGGTTTGCTTTCCTGAGGAGAAAGTGAATTTTATATGCTTTTATAATAAATAGCATATTTAAGCACCCAGGAAATCACTGCAAGACATCCATCCTACATCGTTTCATTTATTCTAGTGTGTTTAATTAAAGCTGGGGAAACTATATGCAGTGTGTCTGAAGAGTGTCTAATGTCTAAGACTGGTTATTAGATATTAAATTGATGCATAATTCAGGCAATTAAGAAAGTAATCACACAAAGTAATGTAATGGAAGTTAATTATTACTGCATAAGCAAACAGTTCATCAATGCTAGTTAACGCTGCGACTGCATCCCTAATATGCTCACAGAGCGCGGAAATTCTTTTCCCTCACTGTTTTGATGTGCTGATTAAACATTGTAGAGTCGGATTATAGAAGACAGGAAATAGGGCCCTCTCAACCTCTGCTGTTCCTCTGGGACAGGGTTCATGTGTTTGTGGCAGAAGATGGGGTGAGGTACCTGAACAGCTTATAAAATACCTTTACTCTAACTTGTATACACTGGAATGTCTTATGTGTTTATTTAAGAAAGAGGACATGGAAATATTAATTGGTGTATCGTCACACGTATATAGTTATACAATCCTTAAGAAGGACTTTCAATAAATAGTATTCCTTTAAAACATATTTGTATTTGTTTTGACTTTGCCTGCCGATCGGTCACAATCTGCATCCAACTGTCCGTACATCCGTCCATCTGGCTTGAGAAATAAAATACAGTGTGTAGCCATTCGACTTGAGTAGAGAAAAGCTCAGTGACAACACAGCATTTTTTTCACTCCGAGTTCAAAGATCCAGATACACATAAACCAAACAATTGGGCATCCAGACTCTCTCTCTCTCTCTCTCTCTCTCTCTCTCTCGCTCTCTTTCTCTCTCGCTCTCGCTCTCTTTTGAAGACATCTGATAAAACAAGACCTTCCAGCCTCGGGTTGTTTTCCTGAGTAAACATACGTGTCACAGTTGACCTTTCCCGGGGTCAGACTGCTTTTATATTGGCTGACATGTTTCCAACTTAATAGAACTGTTTAGCAGAGATCCCCTGGGCCCCTATATTTATTAAGCTGCAATGAGTTGCATCTGTCTGCCTGAATCAAGGGGACCAATCAGCTGAGGTCAGTCACATAGTAACAGAGAAATATAGACATGGAACTACACACCCGCATGTGCTTAATTTGGGCACGCACAAGGATGCAGACATGTGCAGGTTTGCCGCATGCATGTAAATGAACACATCAAGTAAATAATTATGAGTAGATTTTATCAGTTGCTCGTTTCATGCTTTAAAATGACAATGGTGTTCATTTCAGTCCCTCACAGTACTAGAGTTTGTGCAGAATAGAGTGCATTGTGGGTCAGAGATTGTTGGAAGCAGAGCAGCATGTGGCCCAGTGTGACACTCTTTTGTCTTGTTTCCTAAGCAGTTTCTGAGCTGTATTGATTTATCTTTGTTCAGCCATTGTACAACATCCCATAATGCTGGTCATTTTCTTAGACTGATTTTAAGCCCCTGTCTGGTAATCAGGGATAATTGTCAATTATCACAAGGAACCATCAGATCAATTACAACAAAATCAATGCAGCCACTTGGCTTGAACTGCCTCCTTTTTTCCTGCAGAATTACCACCTGGAGACGTAGAGCAGCGAGTAAGTCTAAAGATGTGCATAAAATGTCTAAAAAAAAAAAAAAAAAGTTTTTACTATTGTTTTGTGATGCTGGAAAATGATTGTGGGGGTCATGTTTTACAGTGGTGTTTTGGAATAGCGAGGCACCAGATGCACCTCTCGTTGTTGATGTTTTATGGCATCTAATGGAGACAGAACTATTGTTACCTCTTAAACTGAAGGCTGTGTATTATATCTTTTCCTTTTTTATGAGAGAGCCTGAGAGGGCCTCTATTCCTGGTGGCTGAGATGACTTTTGTGATGAAAGTTAATGTCGGCGAGTCCTGATGCCCTTATTTTCGTCTCAGAGGCGAGATTCCACTTTCACCTCATGAAGGAAAGACGCTATCCGCTGAATGGCTTCCTCCGTGTATGGAAACAAATGTGCTGCTGTAATGGAATAGCCCGGTCAGCAGCCTAATGTATTATCTCCTCCTCAACGTATTTATTTACACTCAACTACTCCACAAATTGTCTTGTCATCTTAATGGCTGAGGATTAATCTGTTGCCGTGTAGACTTAGGTACAAGGAAAGAGATTGACTTGCCTCAAACTTTGTGGGGCTGCAGGGCAAGTTAACTCTTTAATATCCAGACTTTGAAATACTGTAGAGTAAAATTTATTCTGGCATTTCAATTGAATCCACTAGAAGTAAATCCTAATGAAGTCATAATGAAATTAATTGACTTTTTACATGTTAACCAGCAATTAGTGTATTACGATGAATGGAAGACTTGCACTGTGTGGATTATTCTTTTTCATTGTAAACATGAAGTGTCTCGTTCAAGGACAAACCTTATGATTCACCAGTGAGGAAGGACAAGCTATATAAAGACAAATGGTAAGGTCATCATTAAATCTATGGCAGTACCTGTAGTGTTTAATACAGAGTATATTGTGTCTACATATTAGATATTGAATCCTTGTTTAAGACAGCGGCTAGAATCATGTTGTCTATTTCGATATATGTCAATTGCGCTATAATCATTTTCAGTGAATCTAGCAGAGATTGTCATTTACCCAGTGTCCAAACTGCTCATATTTCATCCCCACCTGAAAGAGGCTGCCATTGAATATAATCACATACACACCTACTGCATCAGACCAAGAGAAAACAGAGTGTGCACTTTGTGCACAGCTATTTATATCAATAAGTCCCGTGCTGAGAGGCACAAAATGAGCGTTTAAGCTGCAGGGCCCAGAGAGCTCAGTAGCAGGTGGGCAGGCTGCTTTGAGGTGCCTGGGCGGAGGGGGTATTCACTCTTTTACAGGTGTTGCCCATCTCACTGTGCATCCACGGTTCTGGGAAGGTTTAGGTTTGGGAGGGAGTGGGACAGCTGGAGCGGCAGGCATTGGGGAGACAGAGAGAGAGGCTCCTCTCACTGTCGGGGCCTCCGCAGGTCACTGCCTCTACCCAAAGGGACGGCAGAGCGAAACGCCATCAATTCACAAACAAAGGAGCCACTTCATCCACCACAAAGGAAACATATGTGATAGAGCTGACTCCCAAGCCGCAGCTCACTTTAACATGTCAGCCTCTCCTAATTAGCTTTGTTAACTCCCTCTGCTGTCTTCCCAACTGGGGCCGCTCCCAGTCGCATGTGGGCTTTGTGTTTACAAGGGCAAACGCTTGGACCTGCTCCCAAAACAGACATTTTGCCCTAACTTGATACAGTGGCTTGTTTAATCATTCCTAAAATAAGAATGATACACTCCTGAACCACTGCTCTATTATCGATGGATTCTATTGACATAATATTGATGTATTGATTTTTTTTTGTGCAAACAAGCAAAACCTTATCGGCCTTTTTAAGGTTTTACAGCCGGGCTCGGCATGGCCTTTTCTCCATGGTGTCGGAATTGTGTGTCTGAGACAAGTTGTTTTAGATGAAAACAGCTGCCCCTCAATCTTTATCGGGATGTTTTGGAGTCATTACTGGCCAGCCTTCAGACTGTGGTCTGCCATGCGTTTCATGTTGCAGTCCACACTGAGCCTCATGTGACCCCTGCTGCTTACCCACTGGCAGTGCAATTTAACCAGGCTGATGACATGCTGCATAACATCCCTCCGAGAAGCGTCCCACTCGCAGTCTCGTCGGGGTTTTGGTCGAGGGGGGATGTGCGAATCTCAGGATCCCTCGCTGACCTCTGGTGCACAAAGCAAATTGTTATGTGATTTAAGAGCAACGCCTTTGCAAGTTTATTTTTTTTTGGTGTTAATATTGAACCAATGGGAAGCACAGATCCTTCTTTAAATGCTCAGAATGAAAAACTTCCTCAACTTGGTGAAATTAAGGCGATGTCATGTATACATACAGTCGATCGTGCTGTGAATGAATCTCATTATCATAAGTCAACCTCAGTTAGAATTCAGCCATAACTAGATGTCTCTGGCTTGAACACTAGGTGGGTCTGACAACTGATACGACTGAAATATTTATATTCTTCTCAATGTTTACAATTTGCTCCACTCTGTTTACCTCCCAACAGTGGTGGTAATTTTTTTTTTCCTGGATATTTGATGAAAAACAGCATGCGGGGAGTCTCGATGCTTTCGCACACAGCTTCATGTATGCTCCAGGACATTAAGTGGATTCCACTGGACTAGTATTTAACTAAAGCTCGTGAAATTCAGTCAGTGACCCTGCTGGCTGCCACATAGTCCAGCACTTGAGAAACACCCGGCCCAGAGCTGTGTGACTGCTGCTGACTGAGTGTCATGATCCCGAGATCTCTGCTTTTTTTCTTTGACAGCAAGGTTTGAAATTCCTGGGTTAAAAGTTCTCTGAGATTATATCTCAGAAGGCTTTTGTGATGATGGTTCATGACAGGTATTGCTTTCAAGTGGCTGAAGAATTTCTGCTGAAGTTCTCAATGCACAGAACTTGAGTCACGTCAAAAAAAAAGAAGGAATATTTCATTCATTATTATTCATCATTTAAAAACATTTACTTCCCATATTGACTGAAATTGAGGTTTAGTTTTCACTGTAGTGTTTCCTGATTGTACTCAATAAAAACTACTCCCACATTAAAGTATCAATATGTGTCAGGACATTTCTCCTCGTCGAAATAATGATTGTGTTTTTCTCTTATAAGTTATCATTCTTTCAAGAGTAAGACAGGTTATCATGAATCCGTTTACGATTGTTTTTTTTTATTTTGTTATACATTTTTAAATAAGTAGTTTTTTTGAATGGTTAGTTTTTATTTTGTCCATGAATATATTGTAAGGTAGAGCAACATGACTTTTTGAGTCTGTGTTTTTACTTTACAATAACATCAAGCCTTTTTGAATGCCTATTTGAAGCTTTGCATTTCTACAGTTGACCAATTTCTTAAAGAGTAAAAAAATAAGAATATTTTCCAAGCAAATGTGTATCAAAATATGGCATTATTCTCTGATAGGTGAAGCATACATACTTTGACATGCGTCAGCAACCCAATGTATTCTACACACTCACTGCCAGCCATGACAGCAGCCTGCTTTTTGTTCTTTTTCCTCCTTTTTTCCCGAACACTTAGAATAAAAATCACAAGTACTGTTGTGGAGGAATATCAAGCTAACATTCTGGAGATGTCTGGCCAAAAGGGATTTGTCCCTCTAGGTACAAGGTAGGGGATAGTATGTCCTGCTATTTTGCATTTCTGAATTGCTTAGCTGCCCAAGCATGCTTTATGTGGGCCGGGCTCCTGAAGTGTGTCATAGCATCCTATGACCGCTGTATGGAAGGCTTGCTGTTGGACTTTACCCAACAAATATGGATTATGTTAAAGTGGGCTGCGAATTGACGAGAATATGCTAATATGTCCCAGATGGGTTTGTGAGGAGCGGGCGGCGGGGACATGCAGACAGTATATGGCAGAGGCAGTGTTTGGCAGGTCCATCATTCCGTCATTAAAGGCCACATTATTACTTACAACAAGGCTTGCATGACAATTGCTGGAATAAATGCAATCCCTCTGAGAGAAGCCTGTTGTGTCCTTCAATTTCTCTTTGCTTTTCTCTCTTTTTTTTTCCTTTTTTTTTTTTTCCCTCTCACCCTTGCAAATCTGCTCCCGGCTGCTGATGCCGTGGATCTCGTTGCTGTGTAAGGGGGTTTGTGCTTACCTTGTTCAAACATCAATAAGACAGGCTATTACTGGCTGAGGCCATTCATTAATATAATGAGATGCTTTTGCTTTAATTGATAACCGATTGGTCTTGATGAGACATTATGCACTTGTGGATACGATATTTTGCTGCATTTTTCCTGAGTTAAACTGAAGCACCTGCATATTTGTTTTGGAGAGTCAGCCTCCTTTGAAGCTATTATTCTGTTGTACCGCAGGGCTACCAATGAGCTGTCCCCTCTGCATTATTATTGAACTAAGGTATTACGTTTTCAGCTGCACAAGCAGAAAGATAATAGTGGCTTATGTGTAAGTGTGCATTTGGGACAGCCTTTGTCCTTTTGATATAAACAACCATATAAATGAGAGGATTAAATAAAGCAGGTAAATGATCTGAACTGTATTTCACTGCCTAGATAAGTATTTCTCAAATGGGCATACCAGTACCCCAAGGGGCGCTTTGGAGTATTGCTCAGTGTAAAGAAGATAGTTTTTTTTTTTTTGTTTTGCTTTTAAATTTAGAATTAACAGTCGAGCATCGTTCATAAAATGGACAAACTATGATAGTTTACTAACAGTATAAATGTAACTTTATTTAAACAGTATATGTCAAGCAGTATTCCTATTGTCAGGCAGTATGTTGTAAAATTTCAGAATACAGGAGAAAAGATGAAGAGATAAATGTCAAAAGCATTTAGCTGACTGTTACTTCATCTTAGAAGTGTTGCATAGTGGCAAAATGTTACTTGCAATCATTAAAATGATTGAAATTCAAAATAATTTTTTTTTAGTTTTGAAATGGAATGTTAAATGAGTCCATTACTGACGACTCATGGTTCTGTTCTAGTTCTATCGTCCAGCTTGTTTGCGTTGTTAGACAATTTACTTTTGGTAGAATACATCATTAAGAAAATGTTGCCTTAGATTATTGCAAAATTGGATGAATAATTCAAAAATGGGTTACTCTAACGAATGCCAAAGGCATTGAAGCTGACTCTCATGATATATTTTCATGGCACTCAATTTTGAAAAATATACATATGCAGCTAAAATATTCACTATAGTATCTCATTCATTTGACACACAGAAAATATTCTGCAGTAGGTTGTATTTCAGAGTTTTTAATAAATATAAATAAAACATTTTTTGTTCCAAACTGTCTTAAGGCAAGAGATTTGTTTTCGGGGGGTGGGTGGGGGGATTTGATAATTAGAAGCTCAATTTCACTGATTAAGCAGCCTCAAAGCTCTTTATGTAGTTAGTCACGTTCACTCAGTAGTTATGGCTGCCACGCAAGGTGCTGCATTGCCTCTATTGGGAGAAATTTGGGTTTCAGTGTCTTGCCCAAGGACACTTCCAACACGTGGACAGTGCAAGACAGGGATTGAACCACCTAAACTGGGAGTGGAAGAAAACCTGCTCCCCCAGCTAATTCAAAGCTACACCATTGTGGGCTGAATAATAATCATCTGTAAAGAATAAATAAAGAATAATGTTTCATGAGAGTACCAATAAGATGATTTTTTTTTAAACTGCCACTCTACTTCTACCTTATTCTTCTGTACTTATTGACAAAAAGCAGTAGGATTTCCCCACACTCAGGGTTTATGTGTTCTACAAGCCTGTGTAAAGCTGTACTTTGGTGTAGAGCAAATGACTACTGACACCACATCCAAGCACATCAAGGATTATCATCACGAAAATGACAGAATTAAGGATGTCAAGATTGACTTTGAACCCCTCTCTTGAGACGGAGCTGGATGGCTAGAGAATTAGGGGGCGTGGAGGGGTGTTGACATTTGTTATACACTTCCACATGTTGTATTTGCTGGGGGCATTGTTAGCACACACCGCCTCCAGCCCCGGATTTAGGGAGGCCCCCAGCAGATGCACACTGCCCTGTGCACACACAGACACAGTCTCTCAGTACCACCACCTCGCCCATGGAAGACGAAGAATAGATGCCCTGGGGCAGTTCAGCTACTGTGGATCAGTTCAGATGAGGCACATTAAGTGGCTGGTGATAAATTTGGCATGACAATTGCAAACACCATCGCTTTTGTCTGTAATTAATTCCAGTGGTGCCTGAGGCCTTTCCCTGTGTTACTACTGGTGTGGGCCAGCAGTGCTTTTCTAACGAGGGCACATTACAGCCAGGATTATAGCCTAGATAAAGGTGCTCTTAGAGGGAGGTTAGTGAGATGTATTTCTGTGGTGTTAAGGTGAGCGAAGATCTGGAAGTAATTTTTTAGAACGACTGGTACAAGACCAGACACACTAACAGTAAAACTAGAAACAGGAGTTGTGTTTTAATTTAACGGTTTAGATTACAAACCGTCAGGTTCATACACCATACTCAGTGTGCTTTGTAGGATTATTGATCACTGCAAGTAGACATGATAACATGTAAATAAATAAAGTGTTTGTGCTAAATAGTGCATGGTAAGATATTATTTGGAAATCAGTACTTAATTTTGTTTTAACATACTGGTTAAGAAATTTAGTATAGGGATAAGTCTTCGTGGCTGAAATGATGAATTGGCACAGAGCAGTGGAAGTTATGAGCTCACAGATTGCACCTTTAATATTTGGTCCAATGGGTCCTACAACTCAGTTATTTTCATTCAATGGTAATGTGGAGGCATTAATTAACGGCTTGTACTTCTGAGTAGTTTTATTACGGCTAATGTCCCTCATTAAGTGAAATATAGTTACTCAAGGACATAAAAGAATCCCTCAGTAGAACCATTAATCTTGATTTCACTTGTGAGAGTACTTGAAGATCTTCTGTAACTTGCTCTGTAATGTGCTGTGTCTGGTTCTGGCTCAGGCAGTCTCGTGTGTTTACCATCTCCTCTGTTGCCTCCAGCAGGGGGAAACTGAACACACCACCAATCTGTGTCATTACTCTGTCATTGCATCAAATCACATGATTAGCTTCATGGGGCAGTGGAGGAGGCCTGGTTGGTGCGGCTGGCCGTTACAGTCCCTGGGTAATGGTCCGGTGGCACTGTGATGGAGGGCTGTGTGCTGTCCCCCATGCAGGGCCAAGGATGCACCATCATTCAGCCTGCTGGAGATGGCCTCAGGGTGAATCGCTTCTTTACTACACAGCCTTTTCTCTTATGTGAAAGTGTAACACCGCGGTTTCCTCCTAGAAAATATTGTTCAGTGCTAGCAGTTTCTTTCTTAGACCTTCCATCGTAAACATGGGGAGTGAGTTGTTTGGAAACGGGCTGTGCCGTGAGGCATTTGCTTCAATCTGTCACCTAGATATGTGTGCGCGAAGGCAGGGGTCTTTACAGTGGATGTTAAAATAAATTACCAAACCATTAAATGGAATAAGGAGTAACTGAGTAGGAGTACCTAACAGGGCCAGGTGCCTCTGTGGAAGGCCAATCCGACAGTTTGTCGATGCAGCCTTTTATAATGCAAAGGCTTATAATTATCTCACGCTCGCTCATTTCACTCTGACATATCGCTTTCCTAAATGTCAGCAGGAACAGCTATTACACTTCTCTTCCCCCAACTCAGGAGAGCCCTCTCTACACCCTGCACACAGCCATGATGATGGCAGTGCTTTAGCCCTGAACGTGTAGCCCTCCGCCGGGGAATAGCAGTTCAGGCATCACCGATCGTTGACCTGGCTATTGTTGTTTGTGATACTTACTGGTAAACTTTTGCAATCAATACAACATCAGCCAGCAGAGCCCCTGGGAATGAAAACCTGAAACAGCGCACTTAATCTTGGAGCCGGCCCCTGCTCCCTGCTCTGCCGCTAAACTAGGTAGTTGGCCTACTTGATGCGGCATTATTGCCGCAGAGGTCAGATGTGAGCTGTCTTGCACAGTGCCTGATGAATGGCTGTTTTTGATAAAGCGCCTCTCCCATCCAACAAGAGACATTTAATAATGATGGACCATAACTGCACACAAAAAAATCCTTGTAGAAGAAAGAAAAAAAAAATACCTCCTGCCTGCCTTTCCCCCTCTCAGACAGTGAGCAGCTAGCCATACCCAGTGCAGGCTCTCCTATAAGGACTCATAGCAGTGAGGACTACAATGTGTGGATAGGCACATATTTGAGTTAATAAAGCATTAAATGATAAACCAGACAGAGACTTAAGTGAATATCAATTAATATTTTGATTTCCAGTGTATTTCGGCTTGGTTTTCTAACCCTGGAAAATATTGTTCAGCGTTTCTACGCCACAATACAAGCCTGTATGTTTTACACTAGAAAATATTCACACAGGTAACGGTGTTAACTGGCAGCATCATGTCCACAGTCATGTAATTTAGCTTCATCCCAGACAGCCGGATTCTCCTTTCAGCACTCATCTCTGGAGGTGTGCATAAAATAATTGAATGTCTTTTAAAGATGATCGTTTAACTAGCTCAGTGGTCAAATTAACAGCGAGCAATTTTGCAATCTGCCATTGTGATGAGCAATCAAGTCAGCACATATTAAATGTAAGTGTCCTGAAATAAAATGCACACCCTTTTAAATGAGTGTAGTTATGAAAGTATGCAAGGAAATTAAATGCCATTCTCCAGAAACAAAGCCCAAAGCGCTGTGACAGTTTTGACATAGACAATGCCTTTAGTGACAGGAATAACAAATTAATTGGAACCATAACACATTCTCTCTAAAGGTGAAGTAAACACACCTGACTGTATATTTTTCACCATCAGTTAAATCTCAATTGAATCTAAAAATAAACCCCAAGACATTGAACAGTTTAATGGATTTTGACGTCTCTGCATTATGCTGTCACTCCAGTATAAATGAATCATAACTTTGCTCTGCACCAAGGAATTACCATGCATTTTGAGAAAATGCATTGTGCGCCAAGCTGTGAATTATGATGTGAGATCAAAATAAATGTGTAATGACTTTGGAGATGCCCAGAATAATTTATTGGGTAGAGATAGTTCCATATTGAAAAGAGAGCCTAAGTGGGATACAGAAGCTCCCTGCACTGACACTGCCCTGAATGTGTTTGAATTCTGAAATGTCAGCGTTAGATAGGCAACGAATCTCGCCTGTTTACTCAAGCTTGGTAAATGAGGGCTTCATTTGAGATGCAGCACTGTTCAATTATATGGTTATTTATTGATCAGAAACAATATATGTCTGGCCATGGCGTCTAAAGATGAATTCAGAGAATAAAAAGAAAGTGTCAGTGAAATTGGCCGATGAAGGATTGCTTTTGATCTGGGTGGGAATCCAGGGATGGAGACGGAATACCCTTGTGTTAAAAAACGGGCGAGAATTGTATCTGCAATTAAAGTTTTCAACAAAGGGCTGTCAGGTGGGATTTAAAATAAAAAACATGAAATGTGTAACAATAGCAAAATAAACCGGTGGGCATAAATTAAGTTAGAAGAGTCAAATGTATCATCTGTAAGCCATATTTATTTAATATAAAGGCTATAAATAAAAACAAATTATTGTGATGTGACTGTAACACTAATATTTGAGTTAGGAGGCTCTTCTTGCCACGGCAGACAAATTGTATTTAAATTCGTAAGTAAAACTTCTCTTTTAGATATTAGTTAATGGCTGGTTCAATCCAGAGGTGTGGAATTACATTTACTCTGTTACATTTATTTGAGTAATCTTTTGGATAAATTGTACTTGTGAAGATAGTTTTAAAGCAGAATATTTTTTGCTTTTATTTAGGTACAATTCTGAAGAACTTTAAGCTTTATGCCTCTTGTTACCTTAACATTAAAATAATGTTATCATCTGACAAAGAGATTTCTGCCTGAGGCTCCGTCACATAACTCAGTGTGATCAGTCCAACGAATCTAAGCAGGCATGTCAATGAACACAAAGTCTCTTGTTGCAGCTGCAGGAAGGAAAACCACCTATGTATGAACAGTGATTCTTTTAAAGAGTGAGTAGGATAAACTTTCTCCTGCACCCACTCACTTTCAGTGTACAATTTTTTACCGGTTTACATTCAGCGTTCTAAATATAGTTTAATGGGATATTTTAATTTCCAATAAAAGTGGATACACAGCTTCAAAATACTCAAATGTTTACTGAATGATGCTTCATCATTTTAGTTTGTTCAACTCTCAGCTGTAGCAATCTAAATAACGCACTCAGGGTACCACTAGCTGAAGTTATAGCCAAACGTAACGTCAGACTAATAAGTGAATAGCCAGAAAACCACCAGTCTCAAAGTGGGGAAGCAGGGACCCACTCAATGGCCGGTGGTTCACCTCGACTGTTTTCCCAGGTGATCCTCAAGACTGACAGTTTTCTGGCCCTATAACAACTCACTAAATTCAAATCTGCATCAACAGCTTTAACACTTAATTTAAAAGGCACAACAATGAACATTACAAGCCGCTAACATTGTGAAATAATGGTCTGAATAATTCTTTAGTTTCAGTTGATGCTTTAGCAAAATATCTTTGACTGTGTTCCCTGTAACAGCAGTGCAGCACTTTGGCATTTTGTGAGCAGATTAGTGGTTAAGCTGCTCAAATGCATTGTTGGATATTATATCATCTCCAACTATTATGTCCGACTGTGAGCATAGAGAAGCAGTTATTTATTGGATTAGAGCCTCACAAGGCAGTTTCATGAGATATTCTGTCATACACAAAAGTACTGGAGTATTTTACACCAAGTTCCAGTCAATATAAATACATTTCCTTTGAGAAACAATAAAAAAACTGATATTTTTAAGAATATATAACTATATTATGGTTAACCTAACACAGAGGTAAGATAATGTTAGCACTATAAAACACTGAAAAAAGGGTTTAAATTCATACTAAGGAGTCAGTGCTGTTTATATTATTAATTTGTGTGGCTATAGTTGCCTTGATGTGTTATTTTGGCAATATAATAAAATTACCAATTTCAAAAAATTATATTGTTTTGTTGTATCTGAGGTTATTCAGTGAATACTCACTTGAGTAGGTTTTTAATGAAAGTGCTTTATTTATATCACTCAAGTAAAATTTTAGATGCCTAGTTTTTACTTTTAGTTGAGCACTCTACCCACCTCGTATTAAATTTCACAGTCATTATTTGGCAAAAATGATAAATAGATGTGAGCAAATCTGTAAAAAAGATTTTGGAGTCATTGAATTTATTCATGTGCCTCACTTAACTCATAGGCTTTTATTGTTTCTGATTTGTTTTGTTGCGTTGAAGACTTTTGATTTGGAAAATATGAAGAAAAACAAAACAATTTGAAAACTTCCTTATTAGTTTGTAATATTTTCTCTTGTATGTTGAAAATGAAGATTCTATTTATATGTTTGAAATATTGTGCAATTAAATGGCTTAGACAGAAATATAACAATATTTTATTACAACTGCAATTTGTAATAAAAACATATCAGTAACTAAAATAAAGATTACAATTAAAATGATTGAATTTCTCTGATGTCATGGTTATTTTTGTGTCTTGGGAACCGGGCTACCCCTGAGATTTTGGCAGAATAAAGTGTGAAACTTTACATCCTCTGCCCCTCTGTTAGCTCATTTACAGGGCTCAGCTGAAGTGTGCTGGGGTGTGTGATGCACCAGCGCACTCACTTTACATCCCCACTGTAAACACTGTCTATTATATTATTCACAACACTGTCCTCCAGAGAGATGGATCCCGGTGAGGCCCCTCTGAATATGGAACACCAGCTATTGTGCTTACCTGCTGCCCCATATCAGCGTGGCCCACAGTGGCCCTTAGATGGTTCTCGTTCAGATCTCTTTAGCTGGGCTGGAGGGTAATCCCTGGGCAGCCGGGGCTCCTCTGTTGTCTCCTGGTTGTTTTCTGTGTAGTTCATAAATTATAGATGGGCCATGTCGAGGGCCATCATGCTGCCTGATCCCTGTCTGTGCTGACAGCTGTATGATGCGCACTGAGTGCAGCAGATTGGGAGCTCAGAGTTTCATCAATAAATATCACTCTGACCCTCACACTTGGCCTCGTGTCAGCGGTCAAGGTAATGGCTTTTTATTATCGTGAAGGGCAGCCCAGCGTGGGGTAGTCTTAAGGTTGCTCGTCCATCTCAGGTCTGGAGACGCAAAGACAGACAGAGAGGGAGAGAGGGGAGAGAGAGGAGACGAGTGGCTGGTCTAAAGTTTAAATGGACTGGGCTGTTATTATGTGAAGCTCGAGGATGAGTGTGGATGTGTTGCGTGTTTGACAGTGAACAGCAGGAAGCTTTTGTGCTGTGCTCCAGAGGAAATCGTGATTTTCATGGACACATTATTGGATTAAATTAACCTTATTAACCAGCTGTGATGAATTCTATTGAGTTCACTGCTTCACACAGACCTCTAAAGAAACGGTGTGCGCGTGTGTGTGTGTGTGTGTGTGTGTGTGTGTGTGTGTGTGTGTGTGTGTGTGTGTGTGTGTGTGTGTGCGCGTGTGTGTGTGCGTGTGCGTGTGCGTGTGCGTGTGCGTGTGTGTGTGTGTGTGTGTGTGTGTGTGTGTGCACCCGAATGTGTGTGCACACGCCTGCGGAACCTGTTTCTCTTTTTGTGCGTTTGTGTTTGATAGTGGAGCCTATCTGTCTGTCTGTGTATGTGTGTGTGTTAGCTGATGGTTAGCTCTAACTGCCTGGCTCACAGATGACAGGGCTTGAAATGCCATGATTGTGTACTGAAAGCTCAGGCAGCTGTACATGCTGCATGATGTCTTCAGAATACAGGTTTTTAGACAAAACAATATAGAACAGAACATCATTTTGTCTAAAGTTCATTCATCAAAAAGCTGCATATTTTGAAAAGGGTAAAAGCCCCACACATCCCTGTCAGGGAAGTGCAAAGGCTAGATACTATAGATTACTTTAATCCCCTGCCAGATATAAAAAGGATAATTACATATTTGTGGTGGAGGCTGTGTGGTGAAAAAATCAATACAGCCTTTTTTGTATGACACTTCATTAGTGTGAAAAAATCTTGGAGCTGAGAAGAACTGCACTGCAATTAAATGGTTCTGCTACCTTAGACTTTGTAATGGCTCTATATTATTATCCAGTTTATTTGAAATAGTGGTTGCACTTGTGGAGTAATTGGAAACCATTGATTATGTACTTTTATGTCTACACTCTTGCACATCATTATGGAGAGAAGCAATAGTTAGTTAGCCTCTCTAATGAAGCACTAATTGCACTAAGTAGGTTAAGATGTTAGTCAAACTGCACTCAACTGAAATCGCAACACAAAGACTCCCAATTAATCTGCATACTCTGACTAGCAGATGTTGTTTTGGACTGCGTATCTGTGCAGATTGTATTTGCTTTGTGTCTGATCCTGTTGCTGAAATAGAACAGGTATTTGGTATCAGTGGTAACAATTGTATCAGTCCATTGGCAGCAGATTAAATGGATTGGAAAAGAAGGGGACTGAAAGAGCAGAGGGGGGGAAAAAAAATCTAAGGTGATGGAATATAAAGGGGCCACCTTGCTGCTGTTCTCAAAAAGAGGACCATTTGTAACGTGGATTTCCTCCTGATAATGTCACCGCCATATTGCTGGCTGGTAATTGTACAGGAATGTCCGTTAACTCATATCACCGTGTTAACATTTCTTTAAGGAGAGAGGCCCTTGCTCTTAGTTTAGCCTTTGACATGGCTCTAGTGTGGCCTGCGAAATAGAATGTATATCTGTCTCGGTGACATCACTTGCGTCATTTTGGCCGGCAGCGTAGCAGAGACTCACAGGACGGAGAAGATAAAGAGGAGGAAGGGAGGGATATAATGCAACACAGAGCACAAGCCAAACCTGAAACCACAACATTACACAGCACATGCTATGTCCAGTTATTTCCCACTCAACCATGCAAATAGTCTTTTAAAATAATTTTGTTATTGGCATCGCTTCCGGTACCTCTTGCAACCTCTTTTATTTTTGCCATAATAAACAGTTTTATTTCCTGCTATGCTTTGTAATGAAATGACATAGTTTTTAATGAACTGAAATCAGTGTGTTTCATTTGTGATATCTATCTGTATTTCTCTATGTATATCTCTAAATCTATATCTATATCTATATCTATATCTATATCTATATACATATATATATAAAAAATTATT
>OMNM01003720.1:0-10067 GCA_900302745.1 Parablennius parvicornis | reverse complement strand
AAGAAGAAGCTTTGAACTAACACAAGGCACTCTCGATTCTCATGATAGTGAATGAATCTGAAACTAAAAGGCAGGCTCTTAATAACTAGCCCGGGGAGTAGGAGGAGCATCCAGGATAATCCTGATGTTGAAACAAATAACTGACAATAAGAAGCAGCAGCAAATGCTGGGATAAACTACCAAGAGAACTGGGATTTAAAGCCGATGATGCATCATGGGTAAACAGTGGTTCTTCTGTCAGGAGGACTCGGTTAGTTCAGGATTATGAACGCGCTGGATTCTCTAGCCGACGGAGAGTCTCTTCACTGCAACTTCAGATAATGGCTGAACAAGACGGCAGCTCTCACTTTGTGGTTTTGTAAAGCAGAAGTAACAAACCCACTGTCGTTTACAAATGTCATCAGAACCAGTGTGTTACAGTTAAGTGGTGTTACAGTCATGCTTTCATTTGTGATTCCCTACACTGTCTCAGTCATTGACTTTGGTCAAATCTAATATTTTGCACTGATGTAACAAGACACTGTTTCTGTGCGCATTTGTAAAGTGTTAGTGAAGCTGCAGCACGACGGGAATATCAGGATTCGGTGACGTATTCCTAATAAAATTTGTATTTGAGTTATGGAGCTTACTTTACTTCCTGGATACATTACTAAAAATGGACAGTGATTTTCTATGTCCAATAGAAATATAAGTGTTTCAGAAAAATCACAAAATGATTCAAAATTCCACAAACGGAAGCAGAACACAATATGAACACACGGTAAACCTGATGGGGCACAATTCCAAAAAGCAAAAGAAATCCCTTTTTCTCATGTCCACACTGAAAATGATTCCTCTGGATTGAAAAGCCGTCTAAAAGAGTAATGAACTCCCTCCATCAAAATCTCAGGGGATTTAAACCAGCGACCGTCCAGTCACAAGTTTCTCTGACGTTGAGGCCACAAACTGCAAAATTATCAAGAGCAAATTTTTTTTTTTTTTAAGCGGGATGAAAAATAGATTTTGTATTTAAAATGCTTCTAAAGATCGATTCAATAAAAAGTTCCTGCTGCAGGAACACGTCAGATCTTAAGATTGGGAATCAAAGCTCCGTTGCTGTTTTTGTTTGGTCTTTGAAACCTCGATGCTCTCTGCTGGAAAGTAGTTTCTTTAGTTGGATGTTGCGTCACCACCGTCTGTTTCCTGCCATCAGCCTGTTAAGAAGAAGAAAATCAAACGTGAAATCAAGATCCTCGAAAACCTGCGAGGAGGAACCAACATCATCCGCCTGGTGGACACGGTCAAAGACCCCGTGGTGAGTGAGGGAAACCTCAGGTCACGTTTGTTTTTGTTGTTTGTTTGTTTTTTTTTTTTGTTTTTTTTTAAATTCTCCTCCTGCATGTGGGGCATGTATGTCAGCCGTGATAATCCAGTCATGCTTGTAACTCGATGACGGTGATCTCCACCTACCTGCCGTTCTCCTGCGCTGAGCCTTGTTGTTTGTCCTCTCTTTGCAGTCCAGAACACCAGCGCTTGTCTTTGAGTGCATCAATAACACAGATTTTAAGGTACCTAAGTTGCACAACTACCAGCAGGGTTACCATCCATGTGAAAGGCATCAGTAGCCATTATTAATAACACGCATAACCTTCCAGTTAATGTCGCACATGTCCAGACAGAACTGATGAATCCTCTCGGGAGGATTTACACACCTCATGTTTGTTCTTCTTCTTCTTCTTCTTCACAGGAGCTTTACCAAAAGCTGACAGACTACGATATCCGTTACTACATGTATGAGCTTCTCAAGGTAATTTCATCTCATTTTGTGGGAAAAAAACTGATGAGCTGCTGGTCGACGTCGGCGTGCGATCAGGCCTCTGATGGAAGAGGACCAATGAAATAGGAAAAGGAAAAAGTTCCAGGACACGCCCCTTTTTAGTACTGAACTGAACTTCCATTTACACCATCAAATGCTTTCCGTACTGGACTAGCATCATCAGTAATTAATCAGTCTCTTTAAGAATTAAGAATGAATCCCGTGAAATACAAATGAAGCGATTCAATGTTGCGAACACTTCGTCTGCCATTTTGTTGCCGACGCATCACATCCTGTCGTCGCCTTTTTATTTATTTTTTTAACTGTATTGTGTCACTGCCGGAAAATCAAGAAGAAAAAAAAACATTACTACATAATAATTGATGATGTGTAATCGATAGAGAATTGTCTACATCTGCATAGTGATGCTTCATAGAAGCGATTAAATTCAGCACCCCCTAGTGGGCATAGGGAAAATAGGCAAACCCCAGACTGGAGGGGCGTCGTTAACAAACCTGTACTGAAGTCGTCATTTCAAGCATCTCAGTATGACAGTTTCCCCTCAATTATTAGAAACACAAGTCGTCAGGCATGGAGGAGCGATTGTTACTCTGTGGAGCAAATTATTATGTTTCACCAGTGACAACAATCCAAGTCCGTGTGTGTGTGTGTGTATTGATTTTAAACTAAAAAAAAAATCTCTGCATGAATGACACTCGCACAGCTTTCGGTCCACTTAACATTCGTCCCTCTGGTCAACCCAGTGACCCACTTAGAGGCGCAGCGAGGAAAAAGTGGATCAGTGATGCGGGGCTGCAATGCAGATCATGTTTTTTTTTTTTTTTTCCTTCTTCTTCTTGTTGCAGGCTCTGGACTACTGTCACAGTATGGGCATCATGCACCGGGACGTGAAGCCTCACAATGTGATGATCGACCACCAGATGAGGAAGGTGCTGATCATGTTTTATTTTTGTAATCAAACGCTGGAACAGTAACTAAATGTTCAAGCTCAGTTACATCAGTAGTTCCCAGCCTGAGGCTGTGTTGCTGTTTCAGTATCGCATAGAATTCTGACCCCCCCGGGTCACTTTTCTAGATTGGAAAAAAATGACCTGCCTCATAGAATTTTGACCCCTCATATGAAACTTTCCCTTTTGCTAATAAAAATGCTATAATGTAGATATTTAATATAAATATTACTTGTTACAGGTCATAAGCCACTGCTTTTGTGTATTATTTGATTTTCCTTTTCATATATACAACTTCACAATAAGCCACTACTAAATCCTATCACATGTCTGTATACAAAATGGAAATATAAACTTTTTTTATTCATAAAATTTGATTTCAATACTAAACAAAGCTAAAGGTGTATTACGTAGATTACATATGTGAGAGGGTCATTTGTATTATTTTATCAGATAAAATACAATGCAATACAGCTTACATTTTTCCTTGTACCGTTTATTTGTAAATGCCTTTGCTACTTTCATTGATGCTTTTTATTTGTATATGTTTGCATACAGTGTTTACACATTTTTAATGACTTAATGGGAGTGGGTCACTTTCCCATGGGGCGGGTCAGAATTCCAGAATAAAAAAGTGACCGGCGGGTCACTTTTTAATCTGAAATTTGCTCTCGTTTTCGGAAAGAAAAAAAAAATCTGATTTGCATAAAATAAGAAAACTATCAGACACTTTCTAGAATCAAGAGAAGATGTTGAAGGATTTTGAATGTTCATGAGTAGGCGTGGTCTTTTTTAATGTTTTAGCTAACTGGAGGAGTAAAACTAACGTAGTTCACAACGTCTAATCGGCTTGCATAATTAAGAAAAGTTGAAATCTACTAGTTTACAACACAAACAGAACCACCACATTTTCTGGACTATACATTTATTTTATTTATTTTTTTTTATCAGAAGTGTCCTGATGGTTAAGATGTCTCTGTGTGCTCTGTGCCTCAGCTGCGTCTCATAGACTGGGGTTTGGCTGAATTTTACCACCCCGCTCAGGAATACAACGTCAGGGTGGCCTCCCGCTATTTCAAAGGCCCTGAGCTGCTAGTGGACTATCAGGTACTTTGAATTCGCAATCACTCGCCAGCTTCTGTGTGTTTTTTAATAATAATTCCAAGTGTTCATTTTGTATTTATTCTTCTTTTATTTATTTTATTTCGTAAACCACCAAGATGTATGACTATAGTTTGGACATGTGGAGTCTGGGCTGCATGTTGGCCAGCATGATTTTTCTGAAGGAGCCATTTTTCCACGGTCAGGACAATTATGACCAGGTGAGTAAATTATATGTATAAACATATGACTAGATGTAAAGGTCTCTACACTTGTTTGTATCGAGTTAGTGTAATTTATAGTAGAGGAAGTGTGTGTTTCCAGATTTGGTGCCTCGCACCATCACCTCACTTCTCGCCAATGTTTGCAGGCAAGGCCGAGAAACACTGGCCAAGCGTTTTTAATGAAAGCAGAGTTCAGAAAATAAAGTGAAAGAACAAAGGTTTAATATGAAAATACTCTTGTATATTATTGGAGAGATGAAAGTTCATCTATGATCAATGAAACCATTTTGGGGGAAAACGGCTTTCGTCTCACGGAGCTTTCGATGTGTCTGGTTTTTCCAGCTGGTCCGCATCGCCAAAGTCCTGGGCACAGATGAGCTGTTTGGCTATCTGCACAAATATCACATAGAACTGGACACTCGCTTCAAAGACCTGCTGGGACAGTGAGTATCAGCAGACACCCACCCAAGGATTCAAGGATGCTAGAATTACCTCGTCGTCCTGTGACGCACGCGCAGCTTCAACCAGCCCCTGATCTGGTGTTTCCAGGCAAACTCGGAAGCGCTGGGAGCAGTTCATCCAGTCGGAGAACCAGCACCTGGTGAGCCCCGAGGCTCTGGACCTGCTGGACAAGCTGCTGCGCTACGACCACCAGCAGAGGCTGACGGCGGCCGAGGCCATGCAGCACCCATACTTCTGTTAGTACGCCCTTGTTCAAACTCTGCTGCAGCAACACCGGGTCACGTACACAACAGCAGAAACCCCAACGGAGGAGTTATGCAATACCCAGAGGAGAAAACAAAAAACAAACGCTTGTTTCATTTAGATTAAAGTCATCGTGATTGAGTGAGTCTATAGTGAATGTAGAGATTTTAAGAAGAGGGTGAATTTAGGAATCGGGTTAAAAAAAAAAAAAGGTAACAAACGACCAAACTCGTCAGCATTTTAACTAATGTTTTGCACACACACAATTAAAATATAAAAACTGTTATGACCTGATGCACATCAAGCAGTTCATGGGGTAACATAAAGCCAACCACAAAAATGTAAAATGAAATGGCATCAGCTGTTTATTGAAATCACAGAAGAAAGAACACAAACAGGCAAGGCTTTTGTCAGAACAGTACTGAACAGAAAAACACGCACAAAGGCTCTGTGACAAAACAAATCGGTTTTAACACAAAAGAAAGAGCCTCAGCGATATGTTATCAGGTCAGAACTAGCAAATACAGGGAAGGGCTGCGGGTGACAGTAAATCATAAAATAAACTACAGCCCTATCACCAGTTTAACAAACCCTCCCCACTCACCAATTAACTGGGGGTGGAAAGCCATCCAGAAAAACTAAACGAAACACCCCTGCCTGTCTGCTCTTAATTGTCTAAAAACAAACATGAAACTAACAAACTGCCACAAATAAGCTATAACTCGAGGTCTAAACCTCAAACACTCTAGGAGTGTGACCAAGGGTGATTAAACTAAGGCCTAAAGCCCAAAGATTCCCAAGTCTGACATGATTTGAAACAAGTGGAAACCCACACGAACGAGGCAGACTACTCAGCCAGGTCTTAGCCGCCAGAACACACAAGTGCACATACAAGCACAGGAGGAGGCACAGGGCAGACTGCTCAGACCAAGACATAGCAGACCTGACATCTGAGTTGGTTTGAGGGGCTGTCGAGGGGTGGGTGCCGTGCCGATTGGCCGAGGGCGATGGCGACAGCGAGGAGGCCGACCAACCAGGAAGTGGGGGAACACTGAGCAGAAGCGGCAGGAGGGCGGGGCTGGAGGCGTGGTCCGCTTGGGATTCACTCCAGGACAGCAGATCAGACAAGACAATGAACTGATTGACAAGTGCCGGCCAAATATCCCCCGTTCTGATGGACACGGCACAAAAACACAGAGAAGAAATGAAAAGCAGGTCTGGAGACCGTCACAAAAACGCATATTAAACAGTTCACTATTATGATAGTTGTAATTTCATATTTTTAGATATTTATTTTTGAACGTGCAGAAAATGAAAAAAAACAACCCAAAATAGATAAACAATGAATTAAAAAAAAAAAAGCGACACTCATTCAAATGAGTGATCCAGATAACACTTGACACACACCCCAGTTTTACAATATCTGCGCTACATGTTCGAAAAGGTGGGGTAGGAAGACGTATAACTTTTTTAATCCTACCCCTTTGTTAAATAAATAGAATGTGGAGAAAAATCATTTTAGAAATATCTTGAGTCTTTTTAACAACAGATTTTCTCTTAAATTGTGGTCGTTTTTCCACGTCAGCGACTGTCTTGCTTTTTGCTTTGACATTAGCAAGAATCATAAAATGAGTTGAACTCGTGTAAAAAAAAAAAAAAAAAATGTACTTTTATCTGATGAGTCGTGAAGTTTGTGTCACCAGTTGTTTGGCTTCCTGTTTGTTTGTGTCGCTCAGATCCAGTGGTGAAGGAGCAAGTCAACGCCAACACAGACGGCACAAAGGCAATAAGCAGCTCCAATGCAACATGATGACCAGAGAGCAGGTACACGCAGCTTCCTGGTCTTTAATACGCAGTCTAAACATCCAGCTTTGTTGGTGAAGGCAAACAAAGAACCCAGGCTAAAGAATGGGCGTGTAAAAGAAGAAATGCGGCTTTACAGCCAAATGTAGGTTCAACAAACAAACGTTTGCTTTTATTGTTTACAGAGAAATTAAACTTTGTCGTTCTCATTGTTGTGACTGTCGCTTAGCTGGTGCGAAAAAGAATTGTAGAAAGATCCTGAGCTGAAATATAAAGATGACAACCAAACATAAGGGAGCAGAGCAAGTAAAAAAAAAATAAGTAAATAAACAATGGTCCGATATATCCGACAAGGAGTTGGAATTTGGATTTTGGCTCGCTGGCTTGACTCTGGCTGGAGCTGCTTTCAGAAAACAAGCCAACATTCATCCCTTCATCTAAACTCTCCATCATGTGAAGATACTCAGTCCACCTCATGTGATCCAGTCAACACACTCATTTTTATGATATCATAATAAACTGAATGTAAATTTAAAGTGGGTCAGAACCAGAAAATTATTGAATAATAGAAAAATAATAATCAAGATTTGTAAAACTGACTTCAGATCAAGTTGTTATAAAATTGTGACCCATGTTGGACTATGCTGTGTCATTCACAATTCTAGTTTTTATTTCCAGAGATATTTAATTAGATGTGGAAATTAAAAGTCCACTATAAACTTTCGCTGCCTGGCTTTGTAAAAAAACATTTGACAGAAATGTTCTAAATGTTAACTTTAAATGTCATTTATGTAAGCGTCACTTATCTAAAAGACGACGAAGGAAATAGTAACGTGTGGCTTTGTTGTTGTTTTTTGTCTCATTCAGGAAGAATCTTTGTTACCTCAACTTGTGACCTTTTCGTGGCAGAAACTTCTGCCTCCACATCAACAGCCATACTGGAGCAAGATGTCAAATTAGCAGCACACACAAACACGCACGGATTCAACTTCTCCCAACAAAGGCCCGGGGAGTCTGCGCTGCTTGGTTCCGAGTCACAAACAAACCCGATCTGGACTCAGATCTGACCCTGTTCTCCTCCTCCTCCTCCTCCTTCTTCTTCTTCTCCTTCTCCTTCCTTTCCTCTTCCCTCCATCTGTTTTTAAAAAAAAGGAGCAAAGCACCAGTCGTTGGCTTGGCGTCCAGCCGCCGCCGCCGCCGCCGTAAAGACGTTTGTCGGGTCACCGCGACACTCGTGGTGACCTGAGATCCGGTTCCAGGTTTAAGCACTGAGTGGCGTGGAGGCTCTTTTCTGCTATGGATAGAACAAAAAGCTATATTGAAAGAGAATAAACCATTTTTATTTAAAGGCTCGTGTCGGACTTTTTATTGTCTCGTCCAATCTACAGATCTCACCGTTTTTAAAATCTCCGACCTGCTGGTCTAGAAACTCAAAACGCTTTCTGAGGATTATTGGGTGAAAATGAACAAGTAGCCCCAAGAAAAATCATGGCTGGGCACTTTTATTTTGAAGCCCAACTAAAAGAAACTAAATTTATAAAGAAAATACCTCAAAACTATTGAGAAATTTTACTTTAGGAAATCTTGAAATTAACTATTTAATCTAGATTCAACGTTATACTCTAAAATCAGGGACTACAAATAAATGACGCTAAATGATCCATCATGTCTAAAAATAAGATTTTAAGTCTTATTTAAAAATGAGGCTCAGTACTGGTGGGAGGCTGAGCTAGAAGGTATTTGATGGAAACAGTCACTCAAGTTGCAAGCTGGTCAAAACTTCAAGAAATAATTTGTATGTCCACAACTGGACAACTATAAACCCCAAATGTTTTTTATAATTGCAGGCACTTTGTGAAAACTAAAAGTAAACCTGTTGTAAACCTGCTCTTCGTATTTTACGGCCCCTTTTGAGCTGTGGTGTGTTTTAATCAGAAAAAAAAAAAAAGACCAGAGAGCTCAGAATTGTGTATATTTTAATAAATAATCTGGAAATTCAAGATGTTTCCTGGAACTAATACTTGTGCAACATTCGTGTGTTAACAAACGGGTGCGTTCATTCGGGGGAGCGCAAATTGAAGAAACGTCACGTCTGAAAATACTTTGATCCGAGTTTCGTCGAGTTTGCCTGCGCTACAGACGGCTCGGCGCCCCCGAATGAACGCCCCGGCTGACATCTGAACTTTTAAGTGTGAAAACACGGTAAAAAGCAGCCTACAAGAACACAGCCAGCTACAGCGGATGAGCTCCACGCCCATCGGAAGGCACACCTACCACAAAACCGCTTCCTCCTCAGTTTGGGTCAAATCACAAGAAGCCCCAACAAGAGTTTTCAAAGGTGCCACTTTTTGGCACTTTTGACGTACTGCAGTGGGAAAGTTTGACATTTTGGGAAGTGTTCCATTCCATCGCTGTGGAGACTCGAGAGTAAAGCTTCAGTGGGAGAAAAAAAAAAAAAAAAATCTCCTAAATAATGCCAATATTTTCGTATTTTATTACACGCTCGCTTTTTTAAATTTGATTTTGTAAAGCACAGTTCAAACAGTTTGGCTTGTGTTGGTTTAGAAAGTGTTGGTTTAGAAAGCGTCAGTGTGATTTATTTAACTAGTTGCACATTAAGCATTTTGGTTTTGTTGGTTTATATTGATAAAAAAAAAACAAAAAACACTTTGGCGAATAAGTTGAACGCGACTGAGAAGTGATTTGAATTTTTCAGGACAAAAGTTGTTTGTCAAAGTTAATTTTCTGAACATTTTGAGAGTTCTAATACAAAAATACGCAGAAGTAGAGACTAATTAAACTCACTTGAAAACCTGAACGGATGTTCACCGATACAGAATGTAATTGTGCCTCTTTATAAAAACGTATTCTATCACCAGGTTCTACAACACTTCTTTTTTTTTTTGTTTGTTTGTTTGTTTTCCTTTCACTGCCTGCTTCTCCACCGGAGCGACAACAATTCCCAAAATGCCAAACTCTCCTTTAAGGTTGCAGTTAAGAGTTTGGTTGCAGCGCAGCAGGGGGGGAACTCAGGAACAGGTCGCACGTCACAGTAGCATATTGAAACTCGGAGGAACACCAAGGACATTAAGACGACGCAGCTGATTTTCTTCTTGGTGACGCTGACATTTTAAATCCCCCCCCCCGGGGAAGAATTCCTTCACTGCTCCACCGAGTCCGCTGGCACTTGGTAATTTAACAGATTCATGGCCCCCGCAGTTTCAGTTCTTCCCCCGTTTTATTTATTTATTTATTTTTTTTTTTTTAAGAAGACGTGGCGTCCTTGGTGTCCTTCGTTTGATAATGCAAACGATCTAAGGCATAAAAACAACGCCGCCTAAACACAAAACAAAAGTTATAAAGCTAAATACCAGAGACATTCAGTTTGCTCTCTTAAAGTAAAAAATAAAAAAAAACAACTTAAATAATTGCATAAATAAAGCGAGTGATTATGAAAGTGATTACATAGAT
>OMNM01003705.1:0-10095 GCA_900302745.1 Parablennius parvicornis | reverse complement strand
CTTGTTCCAACTCGCAAAGCCTTAATCCGCTGCTTCTTCTTAGTGTTGTAATAAAATCCGATATTTAAAAAAAAAAAAAACAACAAAAAAACTCACTATAAATAAATTAAATTTCAATTATAATTTTCTAATCTTATTGATTTATTTGTTAAAACGAAAAGGGAGAGGGAGTATTCTGTTCAATTCAATACATTTTTACATCGTACTGCCCTAAGTGTGGCACGATTCACCCTCTTTACATTAAACACAAAAAACATTTCATGTTATTAAAAACTCCCCAACCTAAAGAGTTAAGCTGCTGCACTGCTGTAAAGGACTCTAGCTCACATCCAAAGCAAATTTCAGACCACTGTAGGTGTCATTTTGTCATTCATCTCTAATAATTTAATTCAAATTCAATTTAAAACATATCTGTCAAGCAGTCAGATAATGATGCTCCATTTGTGAAAATGTATCCTTTTTGGCATTTTTTTTTTTTTTTTGTCAGAAAGGTTTCTTGTTTACAAGGCCACATTTGAAAATGATGTAGTTTTAATGTCGGGACACTAGGGGGTGCTGCTGTTGTAATTGTACATCCACCTGGGCTTATGCAGAATTATTTTGTCTGGTGTGCCGTGGCAACTTTTGCTCCTTCTACATAGAGAGAAAGAGTATTTCATGTAAGTTGCATTTTTGCCCATTTAGTATATGACGACAGAGGCTTTTGAAAAGTTCCAACTTGGGATCGGTTTTCAAAAAAGCTGTGTGTTTCAAAGTGTCAGCTGTGGGATTCCAAACAGTAAACCTCAGATTCCGTCAGCTGCTCTGACCGCTAACCTCTGCTCAATGTGCCACTGTGTCACTTAACACATTCATCCATATAAGAAACAGTGTTTCCAAATGATTTGGTCTGTTATAACAAAATCTTGAAATAAAATGAAAATAGCCGAGTCTATGAGTGAAGTACGCCCAAAGCAAAGCAATATGATTATTTCTTACAATCTTTCTTGGCAAAAATCTTTTATGATGAAATCCTGTTCATTGTCCTTTGAAATAATTTACCCATTTGGGAGATATGCATGAAAACATAATCTTCTCTGCCAACAATAAATCGCCTGTTCTTGCCGTTTGGTGCAGTTCAGTGGACCGAATGATCGAAGTATGAAGTGACAAAAAATAGTTGACATTTTAGAAAGTGTTTTAACAAACATGAGTCTCGATCGTTACAAAAGCCAATTAAAAACCAAACACAAAATGTCTTTTCTTTTTGTGTATAGTTTTCCGAACTTGTTAGAATAATAAGCAGCATTTACATGTGTGGAAAAGTGAGTGATAAAGTGTCATTGAAGTGTGAATCTATGTTAGATGCAGATATTAGTGAAGCTGATTAGTTTCCAGTTTATTATTCTCCTTTGAATGTTCCCAAATGAGAAAAACAAAAGACTTTTCCAACCACATAATTTCATTTTTTTTCAGTTTCCAGCCGCACAAACGAACCATAAGACACAAAACTAAACTCAGTTTTTGTTGGCTAAGTTTGTTCCTTGAGCTATATTTTGGTCGATTCTCTCTGTCCTCAAATTGAATATGGCTACAAAAAAATACAACTTTGTATTATTCTATTTAATTTTGTGGGATTTACTTGTTCTTATTTTCCTTCTCTGAATTCAAAAGAAGCATTGACTCGGTTTCCAAAAGCCGTTTGGAGCTTGCATCACTGTCTCGTGGATGGGGAAGCTTTTATCATATCAAAGAGACTTTGAGGAAGATTTCACCGGGTGGTCTAGGATTTCAGGCACGCTAGTATTCCCAAAGGGCGTGAAAGTGAGGAAAGGCTTCATCTGGAGAAGAGGCAAAACATCTTCCTCTCATTTTGGAGATGAAAGAAATTAGTATGAAAAAGTGCTCACCATACCACAGACTGACGCAAAGTAATAAGATACATGGACAGTTTTTCCCATTGTAAGCTTTAGTACATTTCAATATTATTTCTATTGTGCTGAAGACAACATTCATTTCACGGCACTTTTACAGAGAAAAAACAATTCTACAGCAGCAAGTAGAGGAGTCAGTGGAAAGAAGAACAGTCTGCAGAACCAGACTCCAAGGTGAAAACTTTCTGTTGTTCCAGTTGGACTTACAGGACAAAATAAGAGAAATGGATAGACAAATATCTTTGGGATTTTTAGCTCGATGTCCATCTGATTCCCAACTTGTTTCCTAGATTACTTGGTCTTTATACTCTGGTCAGTTCACTCGTGTGTCCTGATTTATTTTATTAACTTTAATAGACTCACCGTCACTTTATAAACAACTGGTAGATTGAACCAACTTATAAATACGTGCAGGTTAATCCTAAAACTGACATAATAACTGTTCTACTGTGACTTTCTTTGCTTCCCTCTGTCATTTACTGTCTTTCTGTACAAAATATTCCTTACAGATCCTTTTCCCCTCAGGTTTGTTATCTTCTATATTTCTTAAGTCCTTTGAACCAACAGATCTCATTTATTCGCTGCTCGTTTCACTCATGAATTTAGCTGAGAGATGCATCCTCTGTCTTCTGACAACTATCTGCACTATCTGTTCTTCTTCCCATCTTACCACATCTCTGTAACCATTTTTCTTTTTTGCAGTCATTTCTTCTACTTTACTTGCAGTGAGCTGTGTAATTTTTGCACAGTTGTTCTATTCTGTTTTAAAATGAAATCATCTTTACCATCCCTGTGGAGTTTTAGCATTCTATAGTTAGGTTTAATGAGTGTGTGTGTGTGTTTTTACTCAGTTCACTTATGAGTAACTCGCAGTGCGGTTCTTTCGTCTGGCCGTCTCGGCGGAGGGAGCACTCCAGGCAGCAAGTGAACATTTTGTCTTTTAAAGTTGATGCATATGGGAGGACGACCGAATCAGAGCATCTCCACAAACAGTTCTTGTTCGTCGTTTCATCTCTGCAGTTGTTGACCGAATAGCAACATGTGTAGTCGTACCCAATAGGGAGGCACAGGAACCACTTTTTAAAAGATTGAGTAAAAGTATGTGTACTAACCTGAGTAATGATAGGAGTATCCATTAAATGCCATTAAGACTAATTTGACCTCCATTAGATACGCAAATGATACGCAAAGGGAAGTGAGTGGGTGGTTTGCAGCAACGCTACACAACTCCAAAAGCCTTGAAGGCTCCAGGATACTATTATACTATGCTAACATACACCGTAGTATGTATAAAGGCTCCCACAAACGGTTTACTTTTTTTGTTTTGTTTTGTTTTTTTTGTTTTGTCAGCCGAATTTATCCCCTTTGGGGCAATTAGGACTGAATGACCCATCGGTAGCAGCCACACAGAGCAGGGGGAAGCTGGTGGGGACCGAGGGTCTCGCTCAAGGACCCCCAGTGCATGTTTTTTGGGGACTTCCACAAACACTTGGAAGCCGGCGACCACTATCGGACTGTGTCTGATATTCAGAGGAATGATGGCAGCAGCTGCGATCACATCAGCCTGGCTCGAAACAAACTCTTTCATTTACACGGAATTTGTTTTGTTGGAAAGTGAAAGATCAGAGGGGTGGAGCTGCGGCCTTCTTGTGTCCGTTGGGTTGGACCCCCTCGGCCTCTTTAGGCACCAAGATTACCAACTGAGTACTAATCAATGTGGTTATTTTTTTCTTTCTTTCTTTCGTTATAATTATATTATTATTACTATTATTATTATTATGATTGTTGTTATTATTATTATAAAAAACGTCACTATAATTTTACTAAAAGACTCTAGCACAGTGAACTTGAAGAGCGATAACTAAATTAATAATGAGCCCCAGAAAACGCACCATACATTTTCAAAGCACTAATCTATATTGCACTCTCTTCCTCCAGTTTGATGTCGGGTCTGGCAGCTCTCGACGCCAAGTGCTCCAGTCGGCTCGGTCTTATCACTGTGTCTTATTACCTGTGGACCACGTTTGTGGCCGTGGTAGTGGGAATCATCATGGTGTCCATCATACACCCGGGAGGAGCAGCCCAGAAGGAGGACTCAGAGGACAGCGGCAAGCCCATCATGAGTTCTGCTGATGCTCTGCTCGACCTCATCAGGTAAGATGATAACGTTCCAAACAATTCACGTAGAATTTAAATGAAGGTTCTGGTTCATTTCACCCGGCTGTGTCTAGTAGTTTTTTTCCGCATTAACGCAACAATGTTTCAAGGGAAAATGCATAATTTTTGGATTCTTGTTTCCGAAATATTTTGCGTTTACACGACGTTTTGAAAACAGAAACACTGAAAAATTGTGTAGTTTTCATGTTGGGCCACTAGTGGGTGCTGTTGGTCGTTTTTGTAATGAAATCACACACACACATGCAGCAGAGGACGATATGCTTTAAATATTAACAACTGACACATAACATTGCCCTTTGAACGCAAAACACTTCTGAAACAAAGTTGCAAACAATGCGTCAGGCGTTATTGTCCTGTTGTCCTTACAGCACCATGTTCCACTATCGTGGCTTTGAAGTTCGGTACATTGTCATGTCTGCAGCAGATAAACACAATAAACAATACTTTACAGCATTGTCTCCCAGCATGCAACACATGAGAAAGAAAACTGGCAAAAATGTAAAAAATAATGTGAAGATATATTCATTTATGTCCTTAGATATATAATTAGATATATAGGTACTAGATATAAAATGGTGTGGACTTTCAGAATGGACTTTCAGAATTCAGCTTCCGCTCTTTCTTTTTCCTTTTTCTTTTCCAAATAAGCATATGTGTATGGTACATGCAAGATTCTTATATTGCACATAAATATTCAATAGTGGCTTAGATGGACAAAAAAAGCAACTCTTGAAGCTTTTCAAAATTCACCCTCCGTTCTCTGTCTAAATAATTTCACTTCCTGGATTGAGGCCTGTGTTATATATTTATATTATATATTATTATATGCATATATAATATAGTTATATTCTAGAAAATAACAAAGTGGATTTCAATGATTGTTTTAGAACGAAACTAAATATTTTCCAATCATAATCAAGTCTGGTGCCCTTGAGTGATGATAGAGGTGATAATATAATAATGCGAGGTAATGAGAAAATAAGTCATTACTTCAAGTTAATAAAGTGAAGGAACGAGATCATTTAATTCATGGCCACGAGATAGTAACACGTGACCACAAATTAAACAATGTCGTTCCCTCGCGTTATATTGTAGCGGCCACCGAGCTGGTGGCTGTAAAAGTGTTGTGCCATGAGAGAGTTCGAGGTGTTGGGAGTTTAAATGTTGTTATTGAAGTTTGAATTAGTGTTACAGTGTTATTGGAAGTTGTGTTTTATTGGGTTTTGTGGTTTAATTTAATTTAGTATTTCTAGTCCACAGTATTTCTTTACAATGAAGTGATATTTTTGGTTCACTACAGAACTGCAAAATACAAAACACTCAAAAATACATAGTTCTGTAAATGAAGGCTGGGATTTCTTTACTTCTTAATGGCCCTTCATGTTTTTTTAATGTAGGTTGCCATTGGAAACGGCTGTAGAACTGCGTTCAACCGTTGTACATCTCCGTCCCTCCTTGATGTTGAAGCATTTGATTCAGGCCCATCCAGAAATAAAGTGAAAGGAGCGGAAATTCACAACGTAATGATGAAATGTTGAAAAAGAGGGGATACCTGACTTGAAGCTGCCGAGAGTTGCATCCTCTCTTGTCGGGCCGAGATGAGTTTTATATGTCTGTAATTCACATGGTTTAATCAGAAAACACCAACATCTAATGTGGTTCACATCATTTGATCTCAAAGTGTCGATAACGACAAATAAGACGGGAATGGAGGCAACATGGGTGAAAAAAAATATAATGCAAGTGAACAAGATAATAAGTCGTTCCCTCAGGTTAATAACGTAAGGGAACGACTTATTATCTAATTTCCGCACGTTATCATTATTCTTTTCTCTATGGCCGCTCAGGGTCTTCGTATTTAAAGTGCTTTCAAAGTCTAAACATAGTTATACCAGCAAAAGTTGCTGTGATTTCATCTTGTTTCTCCACAACACAACTTCAGTAAGTTACACTGTACAATCAAGAAGTGACTGGAAATTGAACTACCATCTTTCTCCATGAGGAAATGTACCCGGCTCGCTCCAAGCAGCCCGCCTCATCTCCCTATTTTAACTCTTTCACTTTCATATATTCCGTCTTCCCATCACAAACCATCTCTAAAATACCAAAGAAAACATTCTATTCCAGAATCTCTTCCACCTTCATATCCACTTTTAGTTTCAAATGACTGTTATATAGGTGAGCGGCTGGTCTGCTCAGTCTGCAGCTCAATGTCTCACTAACGCCCTGGACTCAGACACACATTTCTTTGCTCACTGGTAAAATCGTCAGATTAAACCCGCAAAAAACAAATAGTAACAGACATGTAACACAAGACAGGCAACTGTTAACAGGTCTGTTAACTGATACTGCTGATGAGAAGCTGAGTAACAACTCCCACTAAGGAAGATTAAGCATATTTTTTTGTCAACAATGAAGTCATCCCACAGTAAGAGCCGAGTCACTTGAGATGACCGATGTTTTTAATACTGTCTCAGGATTTGTGACAAATCCAAACAGTTTCACCCTAATCCCAGCCAGGATGCTGCGGGGATGAGGCGTGCTCCACAAAGCATCTGAACTGTTTGACTGCTGGTATTAATCCTCACAATGTCCCCTCAGAAACACAAGAAATCAACCGAATCAGCTATTTATCTTTGTCAACAAAAAAAAAGAAAAAAAAAAAAGAAAGTTAAAATGATTCAAAATGTTGCTGTTTAATCACAAAACCTTTCTGAAAGGAAAACACAGAAACAATGCAGTTTCACTTGAGACATCCTGTAAACGGGGACTGAGTATTTTCAAAAAGGGACATTTTTTTCTGCGTTTCATTGGAAATGGAGCATTTTCAAAAAGTTGCACCATCCCTGTTAGCATGGTGACAGAGTGGGAGTGTTTACACAAAGTTCAGTTTTCCCTTGTTTCCAAGGAAACAGAGTTAGAACATTTTCGGAAAGTTCCACTTTGGGAGCCTTTTTAGAAAAGTTGTTTTTTAGTGGCTTCCAGTACCATTCTCTTGTAAATGGACCACAAAATGCAAAATGTTGCATTTTTACTTGAAAACGTTGCTGCGTAAACGGGGCCTGATAGGACATAATAGATCAGAAGTGTTAAACCATACGAACTGTAGGAGTAACTTTCAAGGTGTATGATCTACATATAAAATATTACCATGTTTATTTCTTGTTTAATTCAAAAATCATGCTGTTTTAGTTTTGGTTTTAGTTTTAGAGACATAACAATAAGACACTATGCAATCATGAAAGTATTATTAGCATTAAAGTCACACTGGGAGAATATGTAAAAACATATAAAACTGCACGTTGAAGTTTGAGAAGCACCAGGTGAACACAAATACTGTATCAGACAGGATTTCATAAGAATAAAGTTTTTTTGTTTGTTTTTGTTTTTTTTTTTGTGGGATACAACATAGCACATCGTCATAAGAAGTTTTATGGACATTTGAATGTGTTGGGCAGGTTTCAGAGCTGTTGCTGAAAATCAGCATGATGTAAGAGTCGTAAGAGGCACTTATGTCTAATAATCAACTTCAACTTTTCAACTTCATGAGAATCAGTGAATAGAGCTTTAAAAATAGGTGTCTCAGTCTACAGTCTTCAGTCTGCAGTACCCATAGTGCAGTGCACGATGCGTACCGTTTGCTGCGATGCACAGCCTTTACACATTTATGGAGTATGAATAAGGATTTATGGCATTTAATTAGTACTCATAATGGTACTCGTTATTGGAAAGTACTTAAATGGTAGATGTCCGTATCAAACTATAAGACTCAGAACTTCAGTAATGAGCTCAAGCTGTTGCTCCTGACAGGTTTCTCATATAACATCACACGCACAGATCTTCCTGGTAATGCGTTAGTCGAGGACAGTCCGTATGAGTTGGTGCCACTATTGAGTCTCACAGGATTAAAAGCTAGAATATTCCAGCCTCTGCTCCATCAGCTGCCAGCTTTTCGGTGTGTGTTACGCTTGTCCTGCAATATTTCCACGATGAGCATGATGAATGATGCGTAGCTCTGCCTTGTTTGCTCAGTTACAGAAAAGTCTATGATAATATAGAGATGAAATATGTTTGTATTTTTTATTTATTATGGTCTAGGCTTATTTTTCCGCATTTATAACATAATTAGTTGCTTTGGTGGTCAGGGAGGCGTCGGACCGCACAGGCCTCGTACTGTAAACAGCATGCGTTGAGAAGGCGTTCAGGGACGGTGGCGTCTCGGGAAAATATGTCATGTGTCAAGTTTTTGTTTAAAAGAAAGTGCCAGGCTGAGTTAACCAGTCTTTCTAACTTTCCCAAAAAATTCTCTGAAAAGAACATGGACGTCCTGCCTGGGGGGTTCTGCAGAGACATGGTGCCTCGCAGCGGCCCGGGCAGAGGAAACCATCCAGCACAAGCTGAATGACTCGTATCTTAACCCAGCAATTTAGCAGAAGTGACGTAGAGGAAATATTACAATCTGAATTCAAGTGGACAGATCAGAACATATGATACGGACAAATTTAAACAGTCTGCGTCAGGGCTCCCCTCTTGTGATCTGATCACGGAAATGCATGTTTACAGCAGGTGGAAACATGCCCTTATAGAGCTCACAGGTCCACGGAGGACATTTTAACTACTGCTCGCCATGCTGCTCTGTTCCATCTGGAGCATCAGTGTTTATTAATCAAACAGACTGTTGACTACACTATCCTCTGAGAAAATCACCCCCCTCCATCTGCATCAGAACTCGGGCCATCCAGACCGACTGCTGCCCTGGGGGTGAGAGTGAGCCCCCACATGACCCCATCCATCAGCCTCAGTACTGAATCCAGTGTTTTAAACTCTCAACATCACGAACCAACAGTTTTATCAAAGCAGATGAAACCACTGTATTGTCGCTGTGGACGCATCTCGGCGGGAGACGCGTCTGTTTAGGTCGTATAAGGTGAATTAACTGGCAGCAGGATCTTTGTTAAACAATCTGATCCTGACCACAACAAGAGATGACCTGAAGTTTCTACATCCAGAATAGCATGTAGCATGTAACGTGGCTCGAGAGTAAAATCCACTGAGCAATTCAACTAACGAGCAACATCGGACTCATTCTGTTGGTCCACATGTCTCTGGTGATGAAGTTGCTGCTGTTGTACGAACTATCTTTCCTCTTGTGATACTTTGGCAGAACTTGATTTACAATCTTTCTTAATTTTGTCATTCTGATTAATATTAAATAATTTCCAAACCACTCGTGCTCTCTTGTCTACCTGCTGCTAACGTTGCCGATGGAATACTTGCTGGGTCGAATCAGGGATCTTTGATGAGTAAGAGTACAATTACTCTGTACGTTATCGGACTCGATACCCAATACTGGTCTTGGTATCCGTGCATCTCTCGTTGAAACAATGACAACACGGTAGTATTCATTCCAGACCAGTATTATTGCTATAATACAGAATACAGAGAGACAGAAAAGGGACAAAAACCGAGAGAAGTGCATCAGGCATTCACAATGAAATTCCTCTTAATTAGTGCTTGTATCGCAAAGCTTCACTCTGAATCTTTAACAAATTAATGAAATAAATATTTCTGTCATGCTTTGTAAATCCTTAAGCACGTAGGCGTCTCAGAAACAGATTGTTGCCTCCGATTTGTATTTATACGAGTTCTCTCAAAAGTCACCCTAAAAATGTTGTCTGCTGAAAGTTCAGGTTGGGTCATAGTGAAACCTCTCGAGGAATGAAACAACACTATAGCTACTTAAAACAGAAAAAACCCAGATGTGAGGTCAAGTTTAACTTCTACAGCTACACTCAAATAAACCAGAAAGCACAAAAAAGTTTAATATAGGTTTTGTTTGTTTAATTCAGACTGTAAATGTCATCAGATTGAAAGGAGATTTTTCTGTCCTGCGGTCACAATTTGATCATCTTGTTTGCTGATGAATGTGCAGCCTTGTGGGTGGCGTTATAGAAATGGTCTTCTCAATATCACTGGAATCTGATATTCAGAATCTGCTTCATGG
>OMNM01003692.1:0-10340 GCA_900302745.1 Parablennius parvicornis | reverse complement strand
AGAGGACAGAAGGAGCCAGAGGCTTCAGCGACCTGCACTGACACCGTTCACCATATATCACACTCAAACAATTTACTCTAAGCATGTTTCTTTCTAACCGCCTATTGTCTATTTTCCGTTATTCGTTCAGGGGTTTGAGATATGCAGCTGTGAGAATTTTGCCTTTATTCCAGTGCAATGATTCATTTTTTACTCCCATTGTTGAAACTGTGAATTATTTTCCAGTTTAAAAAAAGTCATATGCAAAATTTCCTTTTCAGAAACGACCTTTTCATCACTGAGGCTGATCCATGAGAACCTGCTCTGAACAGTTTTCAGATTTTATGGAAGCCGCTCTCCACCACTGTGATAGTTTCTATAAAAACTTGCCACTGTAAAGTCTCGATATTATTCACACTCTGTAGTTTTTCAGTTCTGTGAGCAACATTAATGAAGTCTCGTTCACATCCATTACACTAGGCTGGAGGCTAAAGTCCCAGAAAGTGATATCTCAACACCTGAACGAATATAGCCGACATTATTTATTACATACAGGTGGAATAATTGATTTTTGGTGAAACTTGTTTGTAGTTCTGTTCACTCATTTTTTATCATAACCGATATCTTGTATTGTTTTTGTGCCTGTTATGTTATCAAATGTGTTTCCTGCTCCCACATGCAAATGCTTGAGTGCAGTTGAAAGGTGCATTGTTGAAAGGATTCACAGGTGCGGACGTCATCCAACCATCAACATGACATTTTATTTTAGAAGCTCGTATACGGGCATAAATATAAGCTTCCTTTGCTTTTCAGTTTTTATTCATCCTGATACACATCTCGGCCGCTCTGAATAGAACTCTAACGTTTTGTTCCCCCGTTCCCCCATCAGGACACTGCACCGAGTCAATCCAGAGACCTGGAGGGTAAAGGCTCCGTGTTTGTGAACGAGGCCGCGCTGACCAGCACCAACATCAACAACCGACACTTCCACCAAAAAAGAAACGACCCCAGCACGCACAATTGTCTCAACACGTTGCTGGCCAGATCCAGCAGCAGACAGCCCCCCGCGGGGAAGACCCCCCACAGCCAAGACTCAGACTCCCAGGGATGGGTGAAGGAGGCAGGATACATCTACAGCCCTGCAGGGAGGTTTGGATTGCAGCACACAGCCAGCGGTAAGAATCCAATTGCTCACGTTTGTGTTGATATGTAGTAAAGCAATTTCAAGGTGAACTTTGGGTCACAAAACGTGTATTTGAATATAAAAAATAATTTCAAAGAAAAATTGGCTACAAGCTCCAAAACATAAAGTGCAGCCATCAGAAAAAGAGGTGATGCAGCAGAGCCCTCCTGCTGTTGAGTCAATAGTACAACCAAAGCTGCAAAAAGCACAATGCATCAAGCAGAGGGCATGCTCCAACTTGAGGAACTGAACATTCAATTCAATTATAATTCAACTTTATTTATATAGCGCCAAATACAACAAAGTCATTTCAGGGCACTTTTACAGAGAAAACCCAACAATTCCACATGAGCAAGTATAAGCAACTGTGGAAAAGAAAAGCTCAGAGGCAATGGCTTTCTGCTATTACGGCTGAGGTGAGGGAATAAAAGGAGAGAAAAGGATAGCACAGACAAACAAGACAGAGATCCACTCTGGTTTCAATCATTCGAGATTCAATCAATCATTTGCATAGTCAGTCCAGCTAAAGAACAGTTAGGTTGTGTTGCTTTTTTGCACGTTGAGTTACAGTGAGTCACACAAAACAGAGCGTGAGCAAACCACATAAAGTGCCTCTTCAGATCTGGTATTAAAACGCATTTTGGGTGATCCGATAACATGTGGCGAGAACCGACACAGACTGTTTACATGTGTCCATATCATGCGTTTTGAGCTAACCACTTCAGATCAGATTGTGTCTTTGAGCGTGGGTATCCCCTGCCCAGGCCGCTGTGTTCTCTGCAGACCCCCAGGCACGGACGCCCATGTTTGTTTTCCACAATTTTGTTGGAAAGACTCAAACCGGCACATTGTCTTAAATGAAATACGAATGTATTTATTTTCCTGCGACGCCACTGTCTTGGGATGCTAGCTGTTCACACTACAAAGCCTCTGTGGTCAGATGCATCCCAGAACACCTCGGGAAGTGGTTCGAGTGTTCGCGTCTGTCTTTAGGCCTCGCCACCTGTGATCAGATCACCCGAAACGCATGTTACCACCAGGTCTGAACGGCCCCTAAGCGAAAACAGTGCTCAATATTAAGAAGACAGAAGAATATAAGATAGAAAACCACTTTTCATAGATGCCAGAGCCAGGGTTTAACTGGAAAGGTGTTTGGGTGAGCATTACATCGGCTTTTCGCAACTATGACCACCAACAGATTAATTTCAATTTTACACATTTTTTAACCCCTCGTGAATTTTATCACCTGAAGCTAATGTTCTCCCTCTCCCGTCTCTGTCTCACTGCCCTCAAGTTTCTCAGCTTGGGCTGTCGTCGCATCAGAATTATCTGCTTTAGTATCAGTGTCCCTACGACAGTTCACATTATGATACTGAACAAACCTTCTAAACTGAATATCTCAGCCTGGTGTTCACCTAAAAACTGATCTGACAGCTGCTAAAATGACAATATCTCGACAAAAACGCTCTCAGGTGCTCAACATCATACAGTGGATTCTCAGGTTTTTAGAATTGTTTTTTTTTGGAATTGTCAACTGCTGGTGTCCATATATCATAGAAGATACTGTCCACAGATAATATAGGGAAAAGTATACTGAAGAAAACACTTGGTTTCAACATCTTCTTGTCTTGCGTGGATTCATTGTCATCGTCTCAATATTTGAATGTTTTCTGTCTTCTTTTTCTCACTTTTTATTCATGAAATTATACTATACTAAATGTTTAGATATTAACTGGGTGCAGTTAGCAGAATCCCCCCCCCCCTTTTTATTCTCTTGCACTTTTATTTTAGCGGGTGTAAAGTATGCATTTCATAGTTCCAGATTTTTGAACGGGTGCTTGTGTTGTTTTGATTTGTGTATCAATGAGCCTATTAAAACATTAGTAAGTAGATTACCAATTGAACAACAAAAGCAATCCCTTAAACCATCAACAATGAGATCCTTGTTAGTCTAAAATAATACATTTTAATGACTTTTAAACATACTGCCATCAGTAGCATGGGTGATATAGACTGTGAGGATGAACTTTGTAACTTGTCCTGGACTTTTCACAACACTTCCTGTGGATATAGGTGAAGTTGTGGTCTACAGACCTCGCTATCGTAGCAGTTCAAGTCCCTGTAGCTTCAACTGACACACTCAAGATGATGTGGTTTGGTTATCTGTGTTAATGTTAATATATGTGCAGCTGCCAATTAAAGCTTCCCCATTCTCATCTTAGAATGCATTAAAAATCATAATTAAAGTATAACCAGTAGAGATTCATCATTTATTTTTAATTTTTTAATTTTATCAAAATCTGATTCAAACTAATAATTTTTTGCTACACGAAAGTCCAGTTTTGTTGGGTACTACTTCACCGCCACAATGGACCTGCATGCAATGACGGCTGTGGCTTCATATTCGAACCAGTGTGGAATTTGTCATAGTTCACCTATACAGTGCAAGTTGCAATGTAACAGTGTTTCCACCCTGCTCTAATTAGATATCTGAGCACTAATCTGCATGCATTAAGTTACTCAATTGCTCATTGTCACACCAGTTGATTTGAATGTTTTGCATGTAACTTGCTGTGTGAGTGGTGCAGCATTGCACAACTTCAACAGTAGTGCTGCTATCAAGCTGTCGGCGCAAAGGAGAAACCCGCTACCTGTGAGAAATGTAAACAAACCTTGTGCTCACACAGGTTTCTCCCATGTATGTGAGCAAGAGCATACTGTACACACACACACATACACAAACACTCTTGTGTTCTCAAGGCTATGTGCCTGGTGCGGCCTCGTCTGTCCGTCCACTCAAACCACCTCCACTTGCACCAGCAGCGATCCGGGGGCCCCTCGCCTGCCAAAGGAAAAGGAAAATCAATGGTTTCTCTATCTATCGACTGGCAGGGCAGACAACAGCATGTGAATCACAGTTCAGAGGCGATGGTTGACTGATTGGGACATCGATCTAGAAAAATCTTTACAAAACTCATTACAGCATGACTTGTCATCGCATCAGGTGAACGGGGGGGAGGGCAGGCGGGTCTGAGAAATGAGAGATGCAGGCACAAATTAATCTGTTTCACCCGGGGAGGTGTCGACTACTTTCCCACGTTAGCCCAACCCCGTCCCTAATCTATTCACACCGGTTCTGACATTCACAATGGGGCAGGGAAAATTATAGCTCACATTCGACCTGTCCCTCAGCACCCTTGTGAAAATAGGTTAGTGTTAACCGGAGCTGATGTGGAGTATTGTTTACCAGCCACAGCAGGCAGCGCACTCTCTTCCTCATTGATCAGCTTATTAACCTTTTCTCATTATTGAGCGCGCACAATCCCCAGTGAAACCTGAGTCACTTGTTAACAAGCCAAGGGGCGGATACCGTGCCGCTGTCTGCTGCACAGAGTGCGCTCTGGCTCGTATTTAACCGCTCCTCAGCGGGTCCCATAAATGCCCCCTGATGCTATAATCTTTGACAGTGAATAAAAGTCACCGTCGTCACATCATTTCCTCGATTTTGAACATCTATATGAAGTCATTCCTGTGCTTTATGTGCAATCGAGGGTTTTTTAACTCCCCCGCGTGACCTTAGAGTTGATATCACGCTGGCTGGTATGTGGAGGAACCTGGTGGCTCTTCTTTTGAAGAGAAAAGGAATCCCTTTCAAATGCAAATTCTCCATTGTGCTGCCAGTCACATGGATCAAAATATGATTTCACTTCACATCCTCACCTGAGCATGCGAGGATGCTTTCTCATGTACACACACACACACACACCCTTTTTAATTCATTGGATTTCCATAATTCGCTGCTGCACAATATAATCTCGGTGAACCAGTTGGATGGAATTTCCTGAAGTGATGTCTCGTCGGATGAGTCGCATCAGGTCTTTGTTGCTCACCTTTTAGATACAAAAGCATGAGAATGTCGCGAGTGGGTCGCAGAAGAAAAGAGAGATGAAGCGGGTGCGCTAAAGTATGTAGATGAATTCCAACCTTGTATGATATGCTGTATGATGCACAGCCCTGCTATGTGACTTTGTTCCAAAGCATCGTGATGCACAATGGTGGCTGCGTTGCTACTAAACTGTGAGATAAAAGGCAGTGGAGTTGCCTCATTTTGGCCTGCATCCTGTTTTCTTTAGACTTTAAAAACAATTGGCCAAAAAAAGGACTTATAGAAGCGGTATGTGAAAAGATCTTGATGAATAAAAACTCCATAACAGTGTTGTCAGTGAGGCATTTCTTTTGATTCACAGCGGAGGTGCTTTTTACCGGCTTCAAATAAAGATGAGGCTTCACTGTAGACGAGGCAGAAAATGTTGTCTTTGTGACAAGTAAATCTAACTACTTTATTTGTAAAAGCAGAAGTCCAAGGTGTAGTGGAGACACCTGCTGGACTGAAGTGAAAAATAGTCAGAGGCGATGAAGGTCAGATGTCATACTGTGGATGTTTGTTGAACACAGTTCTTCCTTGTAGTCGTTAAATAACATAACCAACCTATGATGACACTTTGTTTCTGAGGCAGTAATTTGCTCATACTCTGTTTATCCAGTTACCTTGACATGTATGCTAATTAGCTGTGATTATCACTGTTGCAACACGCTGCATGATGTATTGTTAGTCTTGTTCCTACAGGTGTTCTCGGTCAGCGACGCTTATTTTTCTCATGAAAAATAAATGATGTGTGTTTTATTGACTGCAGATATAAGACAACACTGAAACAACACTGGGCCAGGAGATCAATGGTGCAGCAGCAAAAGTTTTTTTTTTTTTTTTTTTTTAACTTACTGATAATTGAAAAAGCATAAACACCAAAGTCAAAACTTTGATTGAATTTGTGAAAACATGCCTGCTTTATTCTGCAAAACAATACAAAGAGGGTTTTTTTTGTTTTTTTTGTTTTTTTACAGTTTTGCACTAGGAACCCTTGTTAAACTTTTTAAATTCTTTCATATTTGTACCTTGTTAAACATTTGTGAAAACTTTTTCATTTAAGTTCATACCAAACCATGTTATTATGTTACCATTCTACAAGTCCAATGTAGTATCCCTTGATGGAAAAACGCTGTATTAAAGGAAACAAAGGCCAGTATTTTGTAACTATACCAAAAGCACAGTTTATAGGTACTTGCATAAGCATTTATTATAATATTTTACTCATATTCTATACAGACAAGGTGCATTACTGTATAATTTGTTTCTTACAACACAATTTTGCACTTTAAATATCAAAGATATTATTTATTTCTGGTGTAAAATGGCAAGCCTTTGCATAATAAAAACCCATTTTAAATTAAATACAGTATTAGGCATACAAGAACCGATGATCATCATCGGCTCAATATTGGAAAAACAGATAAGTCCGATGATTAAATTTTTGCTCACTAGATCCAATTATAAATAGCCAACATTGCCGTGTTTTTGCTCATTTTCAAGCTGAGCATTCTGTCATATTAATGTGCCTCCTCAAACAAACATGGGGCTGCTATCACAGGTGTGAGTGTTTTTCTGTTTCTGAAAAAGACTGTGATTGCAGTAGTCAGTAAATGTTGAGCCAAAGTAAAAAGTAAAAATGTACCCGTTTCAACACATCCAACCTCCGTATTTGCCTTTCTTTGTCTTTTGTTATCGGCTCCAATATCGGGTGTGAGAAGCAGGAAGTTATATCCTGGGGGAAAAAAAGGTTTTCATGCATCCCTATTTAATATAATAGAAAACTGTATAAATGTAATATATAAACATGTTTCTCCACCTGTACGCATGTGATTTTGTTTTTTGAAGTGCACTTTTACCTCCTTTGACAGTATGCGACTGCTTTACATATGTAAAACGCTGAGCACCGCCAGTGTATATTCTTGAATACTTAAAATGAGTCATTGACGACTGATAAACGTGACATCACTTAATGATCCAAGAGAGTCCTGCTTTGGAGTTTAACGACTTTGTGGGTTTTTACTACCGAATAGAGAACTTTCCAAACTTCAGTAGCTGACGGTGCATGTGTGCTTCAGGCAAACAGCTGAAGGCCATATTAGCTTTTACGAGCCTCACACACAGGTATGTATTATCAGAGTATCAGTTGCTTGGTGGATTATACAAGCAATTAAAAAAGGCTGCTATTAAAGTAGACAAATACTGTGATTCTGCTGCAATTTATGGAGTTTCAATCAGTGTTGAGGCCCGTGACTGTATATATGTGTGTTCTCTTTTTATAACTCCAGGCTGATTATACAGTGTAAGAAACAGCTGTACATCTGCCTGATGTACAAAAAAACGCCACATAAAACTGCTTTATTGACACTGACTTGTATGGAGCTGGATTTACACAATACCTCCAGCAAAGATACGAGAGAAAAAGAAAGCAGTGTTATGAAAACAGTGCAACTAAAGTTGCTCCGTCTGCATTTTTTTTTTTTAAAGCAATTTCAAATTACTATATCCCGTGGGCTCAGGCAATTATGAAATGTAGTTATCTTTGAATTGTTATGCCTCATTGATATTTTGGTGTTTTCCTTAGATGTTGGCTGTTAGTGCTGTAACATGATTTTTAATGCTGAAATCTCAAAACTTCATTAAGTCCAGAGACGGAGATTGAGCGTTTGAATCGTCTGACTGCACATGGATGTGTCATCTATCAGAGGGCAGGCCTATATGTTGGCTAACAGAGCTACTCTAACAGACTCTTATATAATTAATCAAACACAGACACTTTCCTACAGGGACACAATGAGGCAATTTATAGTTCACGCCATCTGTTACCATGACAGCACACCTGCCCTAATGCCAGACAGCACCCGCCACGCACACAAATGTAAGAATGCAAGTGCACAGAGACGCTCAGCGGGGTACCGCCCACACAGACAGCCTTTTTTCAACCATATTTTGTTAAATAATAACGGTCCTTGAAGGGGGCACCCCTCACGATGAGGACAGTGTGTCACAAGCTGGTGTACGTGTAATATTTTACTTTGCATCCTCGTTAGTGTTGGTTGACCGTTCATATCCGGTTCCGTGTTCCTCTCCTTCTCATCCTGTCAAGTGTGAGGAGGCAGGTGCCACCGAGTCCTGACAATTGATTGCGATGACAGCGATAATGGCGAAAGTGACATCCTTAAGTAGAGAAACGGTGATGAATCGCTCCGGGAATGTGTGTTCAGCCGTCACGCTCCGGTGCCGGAGGAAGCAGCGGTGCAGAGGCTGCGCCAGCTGTGGTTCATCTGTATGCCGTTAGTGATTCGACAAGGGGAGACTAAACAATTAGACCGAGCTCACTGAACATGTGGCCGTGTGATTATTTATCACTGGTTGCTAAATGATGAAGTCTTGCTCGGTCAATGAGTTTTCAACTGGATTTTCCAAATGACTGAAAATTGGTGCTTGATCACATGATTACAGCTCCTGGTTACTTCTTTAAAGAGAAGTGGAGTTGCTCACGTGTTGGAAATGTAATGGGAAAGCGACTTTTAGTCATTTCTCTCCATTAGCGTGTCCAGATATGATGCATATTGTTGCTACAACACATTAGCTGAGCTATTAGAAGTGTGTGGTCTCAGTCTCACCACCAATTCTCTCGTTGAGAGAAAAAGTGTATGGAACATTTCAGCATTCCTAAATTCATACTGCACAGGATTTACCATGCTCTCTCTCTCTTTTTCTTTTTTTCTACCCACCCAGATCACAGTTACAATGGTCAGACGTGGCCGTCGACAGCAAGTAGTTCTGACCCGTTTCCATTGGTCTCACATCCCGGTGACCGTCAGCTGGACCTCAGCGCGCTTGTTTCCTTGGAGACTGAAGGCAGAGAGGAGGAGGGCAGAGAGGAAACCATTGTGTACCTCTGAATGTCGAAAACCTACAAAAAAAAAATAAAAAATGGTACTCGGGGAGACGATAAGACGCTAAAAAAAAGCTTCAGCTTCAATGCTGAATCGACTTCAGAAAGCACTTGTGTTTTAAATTTCTTTCATCCTGTTTTTTTTTTCTTTTTTAATTTATTTTTTTTCATGTCGAGAGTTACTGGAATCACAAAGAGACATAAAGAAACAGACTCACATAAGCTGGCGTGCACCTTAGCTCGAGGCACCACCGGGTGCTCAATGTCTTTTACTTTTCAGAATCGTGTGTGTGTGTGTGTGTGGTCGCATGTTGACTGCATACTCCCCTGAAGCGACAACTTTTAGCCTTTTCCCATCTCTCCTTCTCACTGCCACTCAGTCACCGTCCCACATATCTTGTCCCTGGAGCTCCACATTTATTAATTCTGCCACTTAAGGAGGAGGGGGGGTAAAAAAAAAAAAAAGCAGATACCTCTTATCAGTAAAACATCAGGCTGCATTGTTCTACCAGATGATCGTCTTGCCACAAAGTAAACTGCTGTGTTTTTTTTTAATTTATCAGACAGCTGTTGTTTATTTTCAAGGCGAACATAATGCTGCAGCACGTGACGATCAGGATTGAAAGACGAGGTGCGACAGCGTCACTCCACTCGCTGCCTTTAGTTCTAATTTATTAATCTGAAGCTAGTTTTGCTTTTTAAAGGATGTGAGCAAAAGAGTCCAAATCTGTTGTGCACCTGAGAAGTCGCACGAAAAAAAACAACAAAAAAAAAAACATAACAAACATGTCATGGTGCATCGAATCAAATTTTACAGTTCATAAAGATAGTCATGGTTTTGAACGCTTATGTTCTCAATTGCCATGACATTTGGTAAAATAACATTAGTAGTCACCTCAGGAAAAAAAAAAAAAAAAAGTGCTTTTAATGTGGCGGTCTTTTTGACTTTTCATCTCGCTCTTTTCAGGTCAAATATTTAATTTGTTAAGTGCCTTTTGATTTATGAACAAAACCTCTCAAAGTCAGAGAGACTCCCTGCAGTTTTGCAGATTAATAAGTAAAAGCAAACAGCTGCAGGGAAGAAGTGAAACGATGACAAATATTAACATGCTAGGACTGTCATTTGAATATCTTTTCGCATGCAGACAAAAGCACTCAAGTCAACGTACCGCAATGGTTGTGGAGGTTTTATTCGATTTTGCTCCATAAGCGATCACATCAGGCCTTATAGGGTGAAAATAATCCTAATGAAGTTGCCTTAATCATGTTATTGTGCTTAAAGCTGAACTATTTACACTTGAATATTCATGTTGCAGGTTTACATTGTTTTCCTGCAGAGAGACCACCCCCCC
>OMNM01003689.1:21975-36359 GCA_900302745.1 Parablennius parvicornis | reverse complement strand
TAGAATGGCAGTAGATCACCAGCAGTGCAGCCGCAGCTTGTTTTAGAGGTCAAACGTGCCATTACACATCAGAGAGCATTGTCCATGTTTTTAGCGCTACTTAGCATCCTTTTCCTGAGCATTGCTAAGCGAGTAAAAAAATAAATAAATTTTTTTTTTTTTTTTTTAAATGCCTCCCATTTTCTTTGTACTAGTTAAATCGAAATTGATACATTGAAGACCATGCCATAAAAAAGGGCACATTTTTGATTATCTAATAGAAATATCTCTTCTTTTACATTTCCCTGTGCTTTGAAATTGTAACGACAGGGTTGGGGAACATGAGAGCATTCATTTTTCAAGACCCGGCGCTTCTTTTTAGTATTTTTATCAATTTAAAGACATTACTATATGAAATGACTCAAAATCTACAAGAAGTCTAGCTTTCAATGAAAAACAGGGCAGCACCATTTCACACAATTAAAATATACATTTACTATTGTAAACGGTGTAGTTGGGTAGGGATTTAAAAGAGGAGGAGAAAATATAAATAACAGCATCAAAACCAACTCTCTCTTCGTTGTTTATGTCCAGGGTCCAGTGTGTAGGTTGAGGCGCTCCCTTTACAGTCAGCTGGTAATAATTACAAAAGCCATTCAGTTTAAAAGGAGTGGAAGGAGAGGCCAGATATCACCTAATTATTCCCATCATCGACAAATGCTTTTCAAGTCCTCTGGACAAAGGGATGCAGTTAAAAGGGATCATCAGCGCAGTGGGTTTGATCACATTCCACTGCAGCTATAACAGGAAAAACATAAAGATTTATTAAAATAAAAAAATTTATTTTTAAAAAACAGCAGCTCTTAGTTATCATTCTCACTGTAATCGCAGGGGAAAAAACAAGAACTGTGGGAGGGGCAGGAAAGAAGGGCGAGTCGGCCAGCTGTGGCTGCACTTTTTTTTTCAGGGTGAGACACAATGAAAGTATTAAAGAAAGAACCAGAGGCAGTGCTGACCAAAACGGATCAGAAAGGAAACAGGAAATGTCAGGAGAGCTCAGTTTTAATAAAATGACGATTCCCACAGATAGGAAGAGTTCTTTATGCAAAGAGAGAATGTCTATTATGAGGGGGGAAAGGACCGATTTCAAAGAAGATCAAACAGACGGGGTGGGTGTCACAACAGAGAGGATTTGTCAAGCAGTAAGGACACAACAGGTCTGTGCTGAAGCAGAAGTGGCTCCCCTGCTGTCTAATTGGCCAGTTAGCCATGGCTAACGCTGTCAAGTATGTTCAGAAGAAAGCCGGGACAGACCATTAGTTCTGTGTCACTACGGATGGTCCTCCTCTTCAACACGACTTCACCTTATTCCTCTCCTTCCTCCTCTCTGAAGACACAGTGGGAAGCACACACCACCGTCTGCTCTCATGGCTGCTTACAAATTATTCAATATGATATGTTCTTTTAAGCACACAAGTGTTGGGCCTTCCTCACTCCTCCTTTGCTCTCTGTTGTCCTCTGATGGCTGCTGTGAGCCTCAGATTTTATCCTTATCCCCCCAAGTCATATCCCCCCCGAGCACGTAAGCCCTAATGAGGCGCAGGTGGCCATTGTGTCGGCTCTGCCAGTCTCGTCCGGCGAGTTGACTGACAGCGGCCGACTTCCAGGGGAGGGCTTAGATCAGATCCAGCAGCTTTGCACATCATTAGTGGTGCATCGACAAGCAGGACTGCTCTCTTTCACCCAAAGAGGCCAAATGATTTCTCTTTTCAAACAGCCGTGGTACATGTCACAAAAAGATCAATTGTGGAGTGAAGGCGGCATTCTTTTGTTTGTTTGGGGTTTTTTCCATCATTGAAGTCTATGTAAAGAAAGCCATTAAAGTTACTGGTCTACCAAGTACTGATTTAAATGTTGAACAAGTTTCTGCCAGTCAGAGTTACTAAGATGTTAGAAAAGAGTAAATGCCCAATGCAATACAACGCGCTACATCGTGGGGAATTAAAGGCAAAAGCTACATATTGAAATAGTTGATCTGGAAATGTTATAATTCCAATTGTTGACTGAATTTGCTTATTCAATTTCAGCTATTGGTCGTTCACATATTCTATGTTGTACTTTTGCCTTTCAATTTAGATGATCGTAGACAACAAAGTGTTTTACAGGCACTTATAATGAAAGTCAGTATTTGTAATTTAGGCTACCTCAGACACAAGTTTTACTTTTATGGATTTCACAGGCTGTACTTAGTGCTGACCACTGATAGGTGTAATAAACTAACTAGGAGAGCATTAAAAACCAAACAGGTTGTTGAAACAACTAAACCAAGAAATGAGAAACAGTATGTTGAACACTCTAATCTGGTATGTGAAAGAAAACAATGAATCATCGAGTCCTTGTTTTCACGAGAGAATGAAGTGACTTGGGGAAAGGAGGAGACTTTAAACAAAATTATGGAAGCCAAAGATGTTCTTAAGGCCATTTTCTTTAATTATGTCCAAGTTTGGCAGCGCTGTTTGTTTGAATATTCCCAAGAATATAACTCATCCTCATTCTTCATCTTGAGAAGCGCAAACCAAACCAGCAGAAGGTTCGACAACAGAAGATTAAAACGCCAACTCAGGCTGTGTGCTCTTGGCAAACCCACTGATTCAGCCGTCCTTTCCAAATCCCATTAGAAGCCACCTTCTTGGCAGATCGAGGGTGGTGGCGGCACTGATGGTGACAGGGGTTGTTTTTTTTTTTCTCCCCACACTGGATGACAGGTCTGTGCATCAGGGCGGGCTGCATAACATTTGTAGAGAAGTGGGCTTGCATCAGCACTTTGTCACCATTGTGACTGTTATTGTGCTTCTGAGCAAGGCAGTGTGTCAGGTTTGTTAATGCGCACACAAAAGGTTGTGAGGCACTGTCATCTATCGAAGCCTAAGTGCATCAGTCAGAGCATTAGAGGTTGTTCAGAATTAGCAAGTTTTCCCACTAAACCTTTTCCAGCACAAATGGCACATTAGTGTGAAAACATATAGATGAAATGAGTCACTTTATAAGTATAAATTACTTTTATTAGAATGGGAAACTTTTCTATTCTCCTCAGAGTGACAAAGAAAGGTTAAAGAGAAAGGAAGAATGACCTCTGGCAATATGCAAAGAGAGAATCTTCCCCGACCACCTTAAGGAGACTCAATTGCAAGAAAAAAATCCTGAAAATGCCACTGGCTAGAAAAGTGGGATATTTAATGAGAAGTTCCCCGCAGAGTCTATGACAAACTCTGACAATTACAATCTGTCAATCTCAGCAGACTTCTCTATTGAAAGACCTTGTTTTTTTGTTTGTTTTTTAAGGTTCTGCTTTAGACAAATTTTAGAATTAAGCAAATTGAGTGACCTCTGTCAATCAATCTGAAGTTGAAAACTGTCTGAACCACAACAACACACAGCCATAATGTGAGCGAGGACATTCCGTCTATTTTCTATACTGCTTTGCCCAACTTAAGAGCTGCACGTTCCCAATCCCAGCAATCCCAGTCACCAATTTACGCTCAAAAGTCTCTTTTGGGACTGTGTGGTGTTTGAATTGTTTTCCAAGTCCTACATTTGCAGCATTTATCTCACTTTATGTCTCATAAAACTGCCTCTCATCATGATATCCATTGTATGAATTTAATTTCAAACACAACCTGTACGAAAGGCGTGGCCAGTCTGGGTCGTCAGGCGAGGTGAAAAAAATAAATCACAGAGGTTCAAGTAAGTTGCAAATAAAGTGCCACACTCTAGATGTTCATGATAAATGTTTCAGCTCTGCACAGTAAAGAGATATCAGAGAAAACAGTATCAGAACAAGTTGTCCCTCACAGAGAGAATAAAGGTTCTTTTTCTATGTCAGGATTTCCCCGTAGTGTACAATCCTATTACTTGTATGCAGACCACGATGAGACTGGAGCTGTGCAAGTATCAAAAATGTCACATTCATCCTCTGAAAAATTCCAATAGCCTTTGTCAGACACACTTTGTACACTCGCTGTGTCAAAGGCAAACAACAAGAGAGCGGCAGCAGAATCACAAATGGGAGGCCGACTCCGGCCGAACAGGAAAAAACTTCAACGTTTTTGTCTGCCGAACCAAAACTCCAGCCGTGTAAGCAGCGTGAGTCGAGCTTCTGATGGTTACTAGCACAGCAAGAAATGTATTATGAATACTACTTTCGGGGGTTGACGCGTTGAAAAGACACCACATTGCGGATACAACACAAAAATCTCAGAAATTGAGGACACGATGATGCGAGGATCCAAGAACTGTACATACTTTATTTGAAGCTAAGATAATCTGCTGGAGAGGATAAACCCGTCTATAAATTTTACGGTGGAATAACAAGACTTATGTTTTTCCCCCCATATCTCGCCATTTTGTAATATTAGTTCAATAAAAGAACACTGACAACAGTTCATCCTTTTATAGTCCATTTATATATGATGTTGATCTTCTCTCTAAGATATGTTAGAGGTATGTATGGAGTCTGCATCCATCTTCTTTGCTGCTTATCCAGTCTGTCCCAGGGCAAACATACAGAGAGAACATGCAAACTCACCACAGAAAGGCCTCAGGTCATACTTGAACCCACAACCTTGTCGCTGTGAGGTGACAACACTAACCAATGCGCCATTGTGCGAATCGAGTTTGCCTGGGTATTGAGTTGTATCGAGCCTTTCCATAAACAACATTGCAACACAGAAAGGCAGATAGACACACATACTTTTTCATTTCCAGAATCACCAATTAACCTGAAATATGACATATTTGGACTGTGGGAGGAAACTGGTGTGCAGGGACACAGGGAGAACATGCAAAATTCTAAGAGAAGCCCAACATATAACAGAACAGGGGGCATTCTTGCTAAGAGGAGTGATTACTAACTGCTATACCAGTGTAGGAATACTACGTCCGTTTATGTTAATAATTGATGTCTAACTGCAATTGTTTCAGCCTGACAACTCAAAAAATATGTCTCTTTAAGATAACTGTGGCTCATTTACATTTTTTTTCCTGCTGTTGACTGATGACCACCATACCTCCTCAAATAAAATAATATCCAAAGTGATATTTGCTTTTTTTTTTATCTCTCAAAGGATACATCAAAAAGTAGCAGACAGGACTCAAGACCCTTATGTCTCAATGTATAACACATACACACACACACCCACACATGATGCGCACAGATTTAATTACATTAAAGGTAAATAAATTAAATCAGTGTCTCACTATTAGAATTATCTCTGGTGACACTTAGCCGTAAATGAATCCTGTGGGTGGGACTGGTTATGTGATGGCTTTACAAAAACAGCAAGTAGCTGTCAGTCACCAGGACAAGCATCAAGTAAAAATTAAAAATTACTGCCGAGGACAAGAAGAGAGTGAAATCTAATGCTTTTTTATTTTCTTCTAAAGTGTACCTGCTGATACTATTTTGGGTTCTCTATGCCGCTAATCTGTCCATATAATGAACAAGAACCTAATTTAAACAAGAGGACTTGATTTCCCTTTACAATCTCTGTGATTGAAAAACATTTAGAAGTTTATTAAAAGTATTTAAAAAAAAAAAAAAAATCACAAATAGGATTCCATATGGATTGGCAGCCATTTTTTTTCCCGCAGAATGAATTAACTCACTAATTAAACGCTGCTACTTTATTGAACATGCCCCTTTCTACTTATTGACTCTTCAGTTACACACACTCGGGGGCATGCATACCATCTATGACTTCCCTGCACATGTAAATTATATTTACATGTAGTAGTATGATTTCTAACAAAATCATTTTATTAATAATTATTATTATTGTAATCACCATCATCCCTTGTTCAAATCTGGGCAGGAACTTTTCTGTGAGGAGTTTGTATGTTCTTTCCATGTCTTTGGTACACAATAAATACAAAGCCGTGTTAGCTGTTGACGTTGCTTTTTTCATCAAAGCACTTAGTGAGTTTAGTTTTTAAAAGATGCTTTAGAAATGAAGATGTTATTACCTCTTACATGTCCCAGGTGTGCAATAAACTAAGGAGCTTAAGTCTCCATTATGCGATCTTAGATTTAATAGAAGAATGCTTTCCCACCCCATGGAATACAGGCTTTTAGTTTGGGGATTTTTATTTTGAACAGGAAAGCTTCCTTTTTTTTTTTTTTTTGTTTAAGAGACACAACCTGATATGCTTAAAACTGGCTCAGTATGGTTGTTTCTCAATTTAAATCAAAAGATAAATGCTTCAACCTGTTCCTCGGCCATTTGTATAAAACTTCACAAAGTAAGTAAATAATCTCAAAGCATTTTTCACATAGAGGATTTTTGATAAGATTGTTTGAGAAAACCTGAGTAAGAGGCTCTTCATCACACACACTTCTTCCATCTGTGGATTTTGTTTGGATAATTATAAACACATTTTCATCAGCAGCAGACTGCAAAACTCCGTGCTGATGAAATGTCTGCGCTGCACTTTTTTTTTTTTTTTCATTCAATGAAAACAAAAGCTGCAGAGTTTTTCTTGACAATTTCTATCTTCAGATGAGAGTAGAAGGTAAAGTGTCATTTTCTCGTTGTATTAATCCCTGTGCTTGAGTGACGACTCCCATCTAGTACACCGTCTTTCTCCCTGCATCCGCTGCTCATGACACAAGAAATCAAGTATCACTACCCTTCAAACACTGAATAGCTGGAGGGAAAACGGGGTGAAGGACAAGAGCCTGAGGCGCCACAAGGAAGACTTCTGTGTGACTCTGGTCCAATTTTAGTGACAAACTTTTAAACAACATTCCCGAGCATTTACAGATGATGGCAGTTAATTACCCACATTAGCAGCATCTTGGTTGGGGGCCAAATTTCTACTCCGCTCTTCCAGGAAATTAAAGCGGCGATATGTAAAATTCTGAAATTGACTGCAGTCATTAAATATTCACCAGCACACTCCACGTTTGCACCAGCCAGAGAGAGACAGCGCTACACAGCAAACTACTAGAATACTAAAACTCCTTTCGCCCCCTCAGCAATAGTTTCTGCCAACAAAAACAGAAAACAAAAGGAAAAAAAGCCAAAGAATAAAAAAAATAAACACATTCAGCCCAGAATGTGAGCAAAAAAGAAGGAAGTGCCCTACTCCATTTTTTATTGTACATTCAGCAGAGATTGCACCCAGTTTTTGTGCTCAGACCGTGCTGGACTGTCAATCAAACTAAGCTACAACGCCACGGTGCACATCTCCTCCGTGACTCAATAACCACTCAGGTTGATTAGCCACAGAAAGATAGTGTAATTAAAGGCTAATAAGAAACACAAATCATTCTCTCTCCTTTCCTTTCCTCTCATCAACAAGCCCAAAAAGGCAAAAAAGACAGGTAAATATAGTGGGACACAAATATATACAATTAATAACACTGAGTACATGTATGGGAGCAATGCAAAGTGGCAGTTGTTGTGAAGACACGTCACGAACGATAGACTCACCGTGTGCCGTCGGCTTTCCAGCTGACTTTATATGGATTCTGTTCCAGGAAATGCAGGTTTTTTCTGTCCATGGACACAGGCTGAGCACCAGGAAACCCAGACCTGTGACAAAAAAAGCATGTCTTATAATTAGCTTCATGGCTTCATGAGAGAAGAGCCAATTTTTATTAATCATTTAGGGTGATTTTTGTAATTTTATTTTCTAATGTATTGCTGCAAGAAAAAAAAAAAAAAAAAAAAAAAGCCATGAAGCCACTGATAAGCCCTGAAGCTCATCTGTAAAGCCAATTCAGAGCATGCATCTGTCAACGGGAACTTAAAAGTATTACACAGTTATTATCCAGAATCTCCTTCAACAAACCATCATGTGAATTTTGTGAAGATTAAAACAAAAACAAAAAAGATAGCGAAGTGCCAACACTCATTCCGATAAGAAATATTTTGCTGGGATTCACCTGATATTGGAGTCGATGGCACTCATTACGTGGTGTCATAGGTTGTACAAATAGACAAACAAAAAAAAGTTAAGACACTTTTTTTGTTCAATTTGACACAAACAACTACTTTTGGATCCCATTATACGAGCAGGCATGAGCACACAGCGGTGCAACAAAAATCAACTATTAAAACAGCTGGAAGTGGTGGCATGGACTGCTCCTTCTGCTGTGACGAGACGCTGCAGTCGAGCCGGCTCTCTGCACTTTCATTAAAAGAGCTGCAGCAGCATATTTCTCAAGAATAGCAAAAATCTATTCCTGACTCTGCCGGCTGTCTCAAAGTGTAAAAAAGAAAGGAGGCAGAAGAAGAAGAAGAAAAAAAAGTGATTTAAGACAAATGAGTCACTCACAGCATAGCACAGCACACCTACAGGCCTGTACGCAGACGCACAGTGTCCCAGAGGACAGTGAGGAGATGAGGCAAAAGGAGGCTCTTACTTGTCCCACTCGGCCATCTCCTGACACATTCTTTGGATCTCGCCTAGTTTGGGTTGCTTGGTGACCTGTGTGACGCCTTTCACCGTGATGCCCTCGAGAAATATTGCATCCTGCGGGGAGAAACGAGAGGAAAGCACAAGGTTGAACTTGAATTGAATTTTAAGAAAGATTCATAGCCACCTACACGCCAAAGAGAAAACATTTGTACTATCAGACATATTTTTTTTCCAAACAGCTGCTGCTTTGCTTTATGGATCTCTGAGGAATGGCAGGTAGAAATATTTGGGTTTTTTTTTTTTTTTAATCAGGACTTCCTCTGCACTGTTCCCCTTTATAAAAACACCCGCACCCTAATTATTATGAAAACCCACCTCATGAATCCAGCTTTTTTTTTGCATGAAGTCATGGGAAACTTGCCTCTACGTTTTCACCCTGGTGCTTCCATTGACAACAGAAGCGACACCTTCTCATTAAACACATTTCCTAGTGTGATTTGCCTTTTGCTTTTGACATGACCTTTTTCACTCCTTTGCGGCGCAGATGAGTCACGGTAATGAGCCCGACTTCATTTTAAATAAGCTCATAGATGTGGTGAGATGATGATAATGTATGCCACCCCCAGGAATATTAGTTTATAGGTGCAGTTTTCAGACTCTAGAGTTGGCCAGGTGGGGGCGCCACAGAGCAGGGATTGATAGAAGTGAGAGGTAAGAGCATGACTTTTTTTGTTTTAAAAAAAAAAACAAAGACTGAAATTTCATTACGTAGTAAGTACCACGGCCATAGTAAATCATTCTTCTGCATGTTAGCGAGTTGATGGAGAATAATAACAATGGTGGCCTCCAGGGTGGCAGGACTCCTCAGGGCCTGAATTTTACTGTGGGATTGTGCATATTTCCATCAGTTACAACAAATCTTTCCTTCATAGTGAGGGAAAATTTCCACACACGAGGCTGCGTGCGCACGTAGTCCGCCTGCTGCAGAAAAGCCCTCCCCACGAGTTCACCTCGCAAGCGCTGTATAAAAACATCACTCAGGGTTGTACGCTCATGCAGTTAAGACAGGACCACATTAAGCAGCACATGATGGCAAGACGAGGTCAGGAACACAGAAATATCACTTTTAGGGCAGATTTTGGAGAAGCAGAGGTGCTCAAAACAGCACAGATACAGGCAAAGTACAATCTGATGCTCATTTCAAAGGTTGGCCCTCCCTAAGAGCAGTTTGATTTTAACAGAGGTGTTATCAGATTTTTAAAATTTTTTTGAAAAAGAGCAGAGAAGCCAAAGAAGAAGCAAGGTATGCACTGTATGTATGTAGAGGGATGTTAATGTAGTGGAGATTTACCTTCCACTTTGTAGCTCTTCACCATGTTTTTCCTGTCACTTACACAGGAAATATTACCGTTTCCCAAACCATAGTCTTAACAGATCTTTGGAGAGTGGTGTACGTGTTTTGAGGTTCAAAAGAAAAAGACTTGAATATGATAAACAAACCAATGCACACCTTTCAATCTGGGGGCGGCTCTGCAAATTGAAGCAGATGAATGCCAAAGTATTTCAACTTTAAAATGCATCTGAATGATTTTTCTGAATCTTATTAGCGTCTGAGATACTGCAGCAACCTTATTATATATGGATAAGGAGAAAGGTATACGGGAAAACGGATCAATTTCAGGCTGAGAACATCTTTACTTCCTAACTCAGAACTGCCAAAGAACATAGTTGAACTACTACACATTGTATATTACTGGTATACTTCATTCGGGTTTTGCATGGAGAAAGAAGAAAAAAATTGTTCTCAAAGTCTATAAATCATGTTCACAATCTGTGAATTATGAAGCGAGAAGAAGAAGACCTGAGAAAGGGTGGATGTACTAAAGGAGGCAATTGTCACCAGATGCCCCACCTTAATACCTTATGACTGAGTAATAGGTACGTCCTTGGAATGTTATATTGTGAAATTTATCGGAAGAATTTCTTTTTTCACCATTATTCATCTCAACAAAAGACACATTAAGAAAAAAGCTTATCTTGTAATAAGCCCTGGTGAGATGGGGTGCAGGGTGTCTGGAGGTCACACAACTAAACTAGATCTCTCAGGCTATTTTACAGCTATTTCACTTTCATGCCACAGTATTAATGTGTTTTAAAAGAGGATTTATTATTCCAGTGATTTCAGACTGTTGGACAATCCCCCTGGGAGCGACTGCAGAGACAGAAGCACAACTAGGAGAAGAAACATGAATCATTATTATTGTTGCTGGAAAAACAACCGATGCTGCTGATGCAACCGAGAAATGAGATATCTCTTTAAAACTTACTTGGCTTCAGTTTGTCTGGTAGAGCTGACATAATTCAGGGATTAGCTCTTCACCGGGACATTAATGGGCATTAAGAAACAGCTTTATTGATGATTAAATGTTGAACTTTTAAGATATATGGGTGAAATTTAAGTTTAAATAATTATGGTATTTTTTTAGGTCTTTTCCTGTTGGTTTGTCCTCTTTGCCCAGAACAACCTTCAAACAGAAACTAAAATGTCCAAACTGGTATTCTTAATTAATTTCTGTTCTTTTTTACTCCCCAAAGAGAGAGGATCGACAAATCAGTGTTTGGTTTTTTGAAGGTTTTACTGAATACCTTTTCAGATTTTTACTGCATTTCATTCTAATTTGTGGCAAAATCTGTATTTGATCATTGCTGTCATTTCTGTCAATGGAACTCTCTCAATTTAACTATTGTATTCTGTTAAATTGGTTGTATTTGTTTTAAATCTAATGATGTGATGTATGCTGTGGACCTCTTGGCCAGGTCACCCTGAGAGAAAATGTTGGGCGGATTAATCGTACGTTCTCTCAGGGATCAAAAGGAAGCATCTCAACTTTCCACATCCAAACCCGAAAGTATCACTGGAGCAAATGAGCGCTGTCTGGCCGCTGAGCAGTCTGAGTGAGAGGCAGGCCACTCAACCAAGAGACAGCATTCCTTAATGATAGTCAAGTGATGCAGTCTCCAGGAGCTGCTGCTCTCTCGTCCGGACCATCCCTCCAGACCTGTCTGCTGTATCATATTCTCCGCTATTAGATTTGCCTTGATTTAGGATTTCAGTAAGCTCTCAGCGCAATTACGGTCATAAACAAGTGTTTTGCTGTTGTAATCTGCAGAAACGCTTCACACCGATAAATATAAGTGAGGAGATGGCTGTCCCGGAAGTCAAACAGAAGTCGTGGCTTCTCGTTTGCATCCACACTGAATGCTTATTATGTTGTTGATAACTTTTGAATTTAGGCTGCTTGTAACGGCTCAAGGTATCGGTTCAGAGGAATTAGAAGCAACCAAAGATGACATTTCAATTTTACCAAACTGCACTGATGAAAGCTTTAACGAAGACAAAAGCAACCTTTATCACATACCTGCCAGCAGATGAGGAGCTATGATGTTTAATTTTCTCTAAATGTGAGCTCCAGATTTATTGGCTCATTATTATCTTATATATAGCTGGATATGTGTGTCACGACCTGGAGCGGGTGGCCCCCGTGAGACCCTGCATGAGATCCAAGTCGTGTGGAGCAGGATGGAGGGATGGAGGCTTTTCTTCTACTTAACAGTCCATTTTCCCCAGAAGTCTTACCCGTTTGAATTTCTCCTTCTTTCGTTTACCAGGCGCTGACCCAGAGGAGCTGGGGCCGGAGTCCTGGCCGACCGCGTTCCCGTCGTCATCCGCCTCCCCGTCGGCTTCGTCTTCGTCAAAGCACCACTCGGGCAGCGCGGGGGCCGCGGGGGTATCCTTCTCGTCTCCATAGCGACGGAAAAGCTCTTTGAGGTAGTCTCCCTTATAGATCCCCGGGGCACGGGCCTGGGCAAAAGCAGCCACCGCTGCATCCACACTGATAAGAAAAAAGAGAAGGGGGTACCAAGTTATTGTTACATCGCATGTACGGATGTATCGGACATTTGGAATATTCCAATAGTAACAATAGCTTTTCAATTTATTGAACCATTGGCCATAATGGAACACAATGAAAAGTTTGTGTTCTTAAATGAGTGGCTGTTGCTTCTTAGTACTTAATTGTTGAGTCAAATGCAACGGACAAATAACAGAAAATTATACAACAACCAAAGTGTTCCTTAATAATAAAAGCAAGGTCTGTTATTATGATGTTGACATCAAACTTTACTTGGTTTGATATAATGTGTTAAATAATCCACTGCAGAGAAAGAAGATTGTGCACAGGTTTCAAACAGTTCAGAACTAAAGTGGCCTGCCTCAGCCAAAAATGTGCATTTATATGGGAGGCTCAGGGGCGCACGCTAACTGTCTTGATGGAAAGAGGCTTTTAACCTTTTTGGGGTGAGCTCTAAAAACAAATGGTCCTTTTACAAAGGAAGGAGCACTTTAGCCGAAATAAACTAGTAAGTTAAAACATCTTTTTTTTTTTTTATTTATACAACTTAAGAGCTTCACTTTAAAAATAATCACTATGTAGAATGTTAGCCTTGTTTTTGGGGGGGGGTTTGTCAACTGAATGACACACTGTTAGACACTAGGTAATGGTGATTAGTACCTTAAAAAACTTTATCAGCTTTTCATTTTAGTAGTAGCATTGCACAGATCATTACAAAGATGAGAGATTGCTCATCATGTTTATTACTATTCATAACGTGACGCATTGTTTATTAACTCAATACACCAACTTGTGGTGGAGACTTGAATTGCAATAATAGAGCTTAGCGAATTACATTTTTTTCTGTACAAACTATCCAGAAACATCATTGTGGCCTAATATCGTGTCGGTCACTCTTTAGTTTCCCCGATATACAACAAACTGTGATGTAGAGGATATTCTGACACTTTTATTAAAACCGGCAGCAGCTTAACACCAACTTGTGATGGGGCCAAATAGATCAAAATTCAGTCCCCACGTGCATCAGTGAACCTTGGATGCCGACGATGTTGTCACTGAATCACCTCTTTTTCTTCTTTTAAACAGCTTTTGAAAGATAATGACCACTGCAGACTGACAACTACACAAAAATGTTGCAGTTTTACAAATACAGACACATCTCCAAATGTAAATATCACGAAAAAGTTTCAAAAGTCTCATTCCAAAAAGGGAAACCCAAATATTATATCCATACAATTAATATCTCAAGTATTTATTTCTTGAAGTTTGGATGACAGTGGCTCACACATAATGAAAAACCAAAATTCACTGTCTCAGGAAATTAGATTACATAAGACTTAAAATAATAACTAGCCTTACATTGTGAGCCATGTCAAACTATAGTTCTTTTAGTACTTTATGCTTCTAATATAAATATATATAAGTTTGGGAGCAACATGTAAACTGCAATGATGAGGGAATAACTCATGTTTTTCTGGTCAATAGTCATAATGCTCTGGCTGGTGGTGGAGGCCTCTTTACAGTAAATAAGTATGTGATTTAGTCAATATTTCCTTCACAAAGCTAGTCGGTGGTGTTAAAAATTATTTCAAACATGCAATTATAAGTATTAGCTGCAGCTCTAATCATGACTCACTCTATAAAGGTTGGATTCTGGCAGCAGGCATTAAAAAAAAAAAAAAAAAAGGGTCTGCGTTGGTAATTTTGTAGTTAAATTATTTTTGCAAACACACGAGACACTGGAAGACAGCTGTGAACGCTGTCAGAATACTTAATTGACAGGAAGTGGTGGGCGGTGGGAGGGTTTGTATCCATCCTCCATGTCTGCAGCTTCCAGGGATTCTGCTCCCACAGACTGCTGCTCCACCTCTGACTGCACGTACATCCACCCCTCTTGCTCAGCTGCTGTAAATTATTCATGTGTCGTGGGGGTGATGAGCTCAGTCGCCAGTAACCGCCAAGCTCCTCTGAAGCTTTTTACGCTCTCACGTGTGCGGCAGCTATCGGGAGACTATTATCAACTAAGAAAAAATAAAGATTGGCGCGGCTGAGGCCAGGGTGGGGGAGGGGGGG
>OMNM01003689.1:8842-21954 GCA_900302745.1 Parablennius parvicornis | reverse complement strand
TGCCAGGTTTGTGTAAGGGAGTGAAGCGAGTGTGAAAATGTCCAGGGAACCAAGCATGCAAGCATGTCAGCCCTTACCTCCAGTCCATCTTCTCCACCAGGTATGCACAGATCAAAAAACCTGTCCGATTGAAGCCATGCGTACAGTGAACACCTTCAAAAGAAAAGGAAAAAAAATAAATCATTTGTCGATGTAGAAGTAGATTATGCAGAATGTCACAGACACAACCACCCCCACCCCACTATCCATGTGCGCAAAAACCTCAATCAACGAATTTTAAGTAGCAAAAATCTGAGCAGGTCATCATTATTTCAGCAGTCACGTGGTTTTGCATTCATGTATCTGAATGCCTCCCTTCTCACATCAATAACATCTCCCTTCTTTCAGATGTACAGATGCCAAGTGGTTTGAGCCGGGGCGTCAAGTCATTCCCTCAAAGGACCAACAGGACATCTCTCTACATTCATACCTCTGATTTTCCACATAAAGAAGAGCTCCAAAGAATGAGCTAGAGATGTAAATATGAAAAACAAAAAAGAATGAAAAAGGCACAGAAGGCACAAAACAAAGAGAAAACCATTCCCCTTATTTTGATGTGAAATGCACTTATGTGTGAAGCTGAAATCTAAATCTGGAAAGCAGGCATCCGCATATTTGTCATAATAGTATGTGGCAAAAAAAAAAAAATAGAAATCAATGTTACAAACTGATATTGTCACAAAGACACAACCTTGTGTGGGTGCACAGCAGGGTTCAAACACACTGAATCAAAGTGCATTAGGCTCTCGCGCCTCCGCGGATCGGTACGTTTGGCCTGGCAACACTTAACAAATATGAAATTAACTAACGTCAGAGGACAGAGATCACATTTACTGGCCCGACAGCCTAATTTGGACACGTGTACTGCGTAGACAACAAAGCCTAATCACCAGCTGGCTCAGGACAGGACGTCGCCGAGATGACATTCACACATTCTGCTCTGACAGTGGAGCGGTTGGACCCACGAGCCAGGCAGTGGTTAGCCGTGAGGCGCAGATCTCGAACAGGCGGAGGTATAAGAGAGCACCCTGCTGCCAGTAGTGGGAAAGTGCAACGTCAATAAACCCGTGTCACTAGAGTAGAATCCATTGGGCGGCCTTTAGGCAAAAGATCTCACTGCTTCTAACTACACAAAGAGGAGAAATGGCTCAAGAAGCCGCTTAGAACACGATAAATGACACATGATGGCAGTTTTCCACTAGATTCCATGAAACGTTGCTCAAGATGTTTTCATAACTGTGATCAACATCAACAATAATTACTCAAAAATTTATCAAATGTAAAGATTTAATATAAGAAGACTATAAAGAACTAATGAAACACTTGAATTATTGAATTACAAACAGTATTGGAATTTTTGTTGATTACCAGCAACAACCAATAATTTGCATAATATCTGCCTCATTACTGCTCTTCTTCCTACTAACTACCTCAACATCAATAAAAGCGATTATTGGCCTTTACTCAATATCTAACTCCTTTGCGTTGATATGTGTATATTGGCCCAGTATTCAACCATTTAGGAGTCTGCAGGACAGACAAACACACTGATAAAAGTAACCAGCAACTTTATACATATCTGCTTTGTGTGGTGTTGTTACAGAGCAAAAATAAGATTGGATTTACTTCTGTATAAACTACAAAATCATTATTATATTAGTACAAAAACCTATTGGTAGGTTACATGCGCTAAATTAATACACTCACTGGGCGCACACTCCTGTTCAAATGTACAATTGCATGAATAATTTATCACCCAATCTTAAACAACAGCAATCAGATACATCCTAGCATGGAAACGAATCAAAGACAAGCTGCTCTTCAAATGGATTATTGGATGGACGGCAATGTAGGATCACGTCAAGTGACTTTTTTTCATGGAAGAAAATGGAAACTGAAGCCACAATCCATGCAGACCAAACAAACTTCTCAGAGAAACAAAACAAGAGACGACGAGTCGGAACAACGTTGCCCAGTCTGTTGTTCCCCAACCGCCACAATCGGATGGTAACATCCGAATCTGGTGTAAACAACATGACCACAGGGCTCATGGTGCTGGTGGTGAGGACAATATTTTCCTGCATACTCGGTCCAAACTGAGCATCATTTACACACGATAGATCCGGATTGTTGGCAACCACATCCGTACCTTCATATACACACTATACAGTCATCTCATGCAAATGCTCATGTAACTCTGTGATGTTTATCCCGTCAAGAAATTGCAAAGCCCCAGAAAGGTTGCCAACATTGACTGACTGCAATGCCATGAACAATAAAAGCAATTCTGAAAGTAAAAATGGATGTAAGTATACATCGTGAGAGCTTACATGAGACTATAGAAAGGCTCAATACATAAAACTTAAACTACCAATCCATTCAACTTTTTAATACTGAACAATCAAGATTTTATAGCTTGAACTCTGACTGAAATTAAACGTCACCTCATTTTGGAAAAGCCATGTTGTAAACATCGACGAGCTGAGGAAATGAACAACCTTATAAAACCAGTGAAAAAACTCTGCTGCCCACATTCAGTCATCCACTTTTTCTCTTCTTAAGATCAAGTTTATTTATTCCCAGAGCTTTTTGATGTACCTTCACCTATAAATCACCTACACAGCGCTCGCTGGGAGACGAGAGCTGCTTCTGATGTCAAACTCCTACACTTCAAAAAGCAAGTTTAGATGTGCAAATTCACTCCTTATCTCTAACTGCACCTTCAATTCGAGCCTTAGGAGGACTGTTTAAACTGCAGCTGCTGACACGGAGCAAATGTGTGAGCTTAAGGATGATGGATTGTATTGAGAAAGTAGCTTATAATTTCACTTCAAATTTTCCCTGAAATTTAAAATGTATATTAGGTTTAAACTGAAATAGACAGACTTGATTTATTTGTTCAAACCTGGAGTAAGCATGCCATCTGCTGGACACGTCAAGTAAAACTACTTATAAATGATTGCGACAAGAAATTCCTGAAGGGTTTTTTTGGGGGGTTTTTTTCAAACAAATACATTTTGAGTGAGTACAAACAAATATTATTGTTTTGAAGCGTTGTGGACAAACAGTATCACTGCCTGGATATTTTTACTACATCTAATTTGTACATATATACTGTGTATAGAAATATGCTTCCATCTGCTGGACAAGTTAGGTAACACAACTGCTCGACCTTTTATTAAAAATGTCACCTCAATGTATGAAAACAACTTTTCTGCTGTTATTTTCTTAGCCCCACTAACTTAAATTTTCAGTGTGAATGTTATCAAAGCATATTCACGCATGATACACCCAAAATATCATCTTACGATATATGATTTTACTGCATCCATATTGCTCAGATTCTCTTTATGAAGGCAATTAGCAATGTTAGACAATGTACGTAGACACAGGAGATATAGGTGATGGTGCCGTACATGTACACATTTTTGAAGAAGCTCTGTTAAATTCACTGAGAGTGAGCAGCACAAACGGCAGCTTGGTCTCAATCGTTGTTTTATCCACTGCCATTGTAGTCTGGAAGCCATTTTCATGGATTGAAACGCAACGGTCGTGTAAGTCAACAGCAAAAACAATGAAGTTCGGCATTTTCACTTCAACACATGGACAAACATCACCTTGAAGGCTATGGGGGGACTCCAGGGAAAACTATTGGGAATGACACGCCAGTGACTCAATGCTACAATGACCTCACGCCAGTGCAAAATTTTTGTTTTTTTTAAACAAATCAGAGGCACACCATGTGCTTGTACAAAGGGAAGGGTCGCTGTGATGTTCACAATGATTAAGATTTACACTGAGCAAGGCAAATGAAAGGCTGAATGTGGAGTGGAAACAGTGGAGAGTTAAAAAAAAAAACAACAAAAAAAACAAAAGAACAAATAAAGAGGCAAAGCTGTTAGAAACAGTGAGAGTGCCTTTTGCACGGTGCCAACTCATTTTTACCACCAAAGCCTACTTGTATCAATTTGAATAAATACATTTCAGGATCTTCCCCTTGTTCAAAGACAAAAAGTGATCAGCTTTAGCAATCAGTGACCCCGAGTATTACAAAGTGAGAAAGAGGACCAATGGACGTATGACCTCTAATATCAAACCAGTTATATCTTTACACTGAAAAGGCTCCAAAACAGTTCAAGAAATCACAAAATGTCCTGAAAGTTATGTTGACTTTTATCAGAGAAATTGTATATTTTACTGAAACTGTGTACTTATTTTGAAAAAAGGAGGTGATCATCATTGAATCCAGATATCCAAAAGAGTGAAAGAAAACCACATTTAAATAAGCTTAAGAGAGACAAACTGAAATTATGAAACAGGCAATATGAAGTTTTAAATTTGGCCAGCTCCTGGGCCTTCACATTCAATCTAAGGTTGATGTATGTCTCCACATGATCACAACTTTGCGATGACTGGAACCATTTTATTTTATATTTGTGTTGTTGTTGAGAACTGGATCCTCGGGGTCAACCGTTATTACATAAAGTTGAGATTTCAAACCAGAAAATACATCCCATCTTTTGACATTCGAAAACGCACAGAGGAATGGACACAACTCAAAACAAAACCCTGAAAAAAACATGAATATTTACCTATCAATTCAGTGGGGTTCTTTTCCATGAAATGTTCACAAAGCCTGATGAACATGGTGGTCGTTTCTTTCGATGGGCATTCCCCGTGTCTGAAACGAGCACAATCACAGAACACGTCACATCTCCCAGAGACCTATAGTACAGAGCAACTGCATTCAGGTGGAGTCACACATACCCTTTGCACTGAAGCTTCACATATTTGATCCCTTCTTTTTCAATGTCGTTTCGGTCATAAAAACGAGTAGTGTTGGTCAAATCAACGAGCAAGCCCATTTTCAACTTTGGAAAAGACAAAACGATACAATGAGACATTGAGTCACACGTGTAGGTGCCTCAGCCTCTGGAGGGTTACTTACCTTGAGACTTTTTAAATAGTTGGACAGCATACTTGGGTGAAATCTGTTTTCCTCTGCAACTTGGTCATCGTATCGTGAACCCAACATTGTTTTCATGGGCAGGAATTTACCTGAAACGGCAATAAAGAGACAGATTTCTTTTATCAGGGCACTACAGAATGTCGACATAGTGAAGTGAATGTTATTATGTATATTAATTAAAACTAGACATGATTACATGCTAATTTAATCCAGAAAAAAATTATTTCTGTACATTTTATCAGAAATGTAGATGAGTGGTCATGAAAATGAGTGTTGTTGCCAAGATAAGCATTTTAATATGAAGAATTATTTTCACTTTGAATAGAAAGTGTTGTTGCATCAAAAGTAATCATTGATTAAGGTACAATTCAGAAGTAATAACTGTCTTGGTCAGTCATTCCATGAAAGATGTTTACTCACTGGTCTATATTCAGTTGATTTATAGCTGCAGTTCACAGTTGTAGTTTAAAATAACGGTTCAATTTCATGTCAATTCAAGAGCTAGAAAGCTCAGTTTGGTCCAGGGCAGGTCAAACACACGGTCTGTAGGCCACAACCACATAAACCCTGTTGGTGATAATGTCCAACGCTCCCCACCGGAGGACAATCCCCTCCAAAAAAGCACACAAAAAAAAAAAATCAATTAAAATGTAATTTTCTAATTTATCTCATAGGAGTTGCATTGATTTAGTAAGATAGCAGTCATAACACAACAAAGAACTTAAACCAAACAGCTGATTGCAGCAACACATGCATGTCATTCCTAATCAGTCCATTTTATTGGTTTTAATTAGAGAAGGCTGCTTCAATTGTGTGGAACATTTCAGCAACAACGCAGATCAAATTGCTCTATATTAACAAAAGTGGAGAGGTGTCGATGACAAATATGAAGAAAACAATGAAGTATCTAAAATCTAAAACACCAAAGCAATTACAGAAAGGCAGCAGCAAATAGAAACATCTCCAGTCTGGTTTTACATTAACTCACAGTTGGAACAACACTGCAGCTTTCAAGTAGTTTGTTCTGAATATTTGTTGTATAAAAACTAAAATCAGCTTCTGCATGTTTGGTTTTGACTCTGGGAACCAAAATCAGGTTTAATCCAGACAAACCGAAGCGGTCGGGATGGCCTGTAACGTAATGAAGGATCTAAGATTTATTTGGACCTAAAACCATTCCGATTTGTAGAGGAGTAGAAATAAATTTTTGTCTATTCTTTGTATGGATTGAAGTTGTCCACTTTCAGTGCTTGTCGGGGATAGGGCAGTTGTGTACTGAATGATCTATCTGATTATTGTTTTCATGAAGACCATTGGAAAGTCGTCAAGTCTTTTTAATTCCATAATTTTTAGCAGAGAGAACCTCAGGGGAAGCTGGACCGGAGAAGTCCCGTTACTTTTTCTTCCTTTTAACAAGTAAGAATGACGATAATAGCAATGAGTGCAGAGTGAGCGGGGCTCAGGGAGAGCACGCGGTAACCAGTTTGTTTGGACACGTGACGCACGGACTGAGGGGCTCGCCAACTCTCAAACTAGCCTCTCAAATACCTTCTACAGCATAAACCTCTCCTCACAAACACACTTCGCAGTGGAAAGTAAAGCAACGTGAACAATAACCTAAAAAACCGGAGAAAAGTGGCGTTTTATCGGCTCATTAGCCTCCTGTCAGGAGTTAGCTAAACAAACGGGGTGTGAAGTTAGCCTCCGACTGGGACATTAAGGGAAAAGTTAAGGTTAAAGCTATGTGTTCCAAAGACACTTTTAGACCTATACAGGAGTGGAATCAAAGTATCTGTACTGTAATCTTCCATGTGAGGACAACATGTACCACATTACTTGCATTAGCCTCTATAAGGACAATTCAGAATTGCAGTGAAAAGTCAGTTATCAATACTGGAGCTGAGGATGGAAAGAATTTAAAAGGGATTATCATAACTTATATTATGATTTAGATGCTGCATTCACACCAAGACAGTCTATAATAACAATTACAACACCAATAAATTACCGACCTATAAGGTTTGAAAAGGCTTGGAGTATGAATTGAGCACATTTCAGACACTGAAGTTTTTCACTTCTACTAAACTGAAGTAGGTTGTTTAAGTACTTTTACTTTCCCGAATGTTTTATATAGCAATTCTGCATTTACGCAAGGGGAATGTTTTTGGATCTGGATCAGTAAAATGTTTTTAGTAGCTGTGAAAATGCAAAATATAATGATGAACCAGGAGGTTCAAAGATGCACACCAAAGAAAAACTAAGCTCAGATAAACAAGAACAACAGCACTTGAACTTTGCACAAATGTCAAATTTGATCTGTGTTATCTTAGATATTGTAATAACTCAAGACAATAATATTTGCCATAAATGACACACTTTAACCTATATGTAAACATTTGGAACATAGACACATTAGCACCTGAAACACAGGACATTTAAATTGTTGAGAAGCTAAAGATGTGTGATAAATCTACATTTTATTTGAACAGAAGCAAGTGGAAAAAGCCACATAACAGCTCATCATATCGATCATAACAGCTTCTGATCTTTCAGCGGTTTCTGATTTTGTGACAGCTGCACAGTTTTTCTTTTCTTCTTCGTGCCTGTGAACAGAGGTTGTCTTCAAACACACCACAATGCAGTTTTTGCATCAGTGCAGTCTATTTAAGGATGTATTGCCATTTAAACTCTAGTGCAGTTCAAACTACTGGCCCATTTGAAAAGTGGGTTTAAATTCGCGAACAAATGTTCATCATGGCATGTTTACTGAAGTTCTTCAAAGAGAACACAGATCACATTGCTGCCAGATTGGCAAAACACCAAAAATAACAAGCTTCAGTTGGATTGTGTCCTTGCAGACCTTCCTCACTCACTAATACACACAAAGCATGAGGTTTTCTCTAAACTCTACTTAAAATACTCGAAGGACCTCTTTTCCACCGTACACCACGTCCATATCAAAACAACTTAAACTTGAAGATTTCAAACATTTCAAGCTTTACTTGACCACACAATGAACAAATATCCTGCAGTATTCTTAAGAGGCTGACGACACTGAAATACATTCATATCGAATCAAGTTTCTCATTTCTACTAAACTAAATAAAATTTCTCATCTGACAAGTAGTCTTTAACTTAATATTATATCACGTGATTTATCACTTGCCCTGGATTAGTTTCATTTAGTGTAAAATGAATTAAGAACAATTGATTGAAGCAGGTTATACCACTGTGATTCGCTGATTTAATGTGTTAAGACTGATTTATGATTAAATCATAGCGCCCTTAACTTCATCAGAATTCCCTCAACTTTTCCCTCAATTGACGAATCGGAGGCCGACTTCAGCATCGTAACAGCGCGCCCGAAATCAATCTAATCAAAAATGCAGTAAAACAGATTGTTCTACAAACAAATTGTAAAAGAAAAACATAACTTGAAACACTAAAGTCAATGGCACAGCGCCAGTGATTAAATTCGCACGAGCCATTGCGTCATTGCATGTGTTAAATCAGCATTGCATATTGTTTACGTTGGCATGCTATGTTATTCATCTGTACATTCGGAGGGTAAAATAGTGGAGGTTAATGTTTATAGAGAGATCATCACGTTGAACGTTGGAATAAATTTGAGCAGAGTTGAAGTGCCACAGCTCCGAGAAGAAGCACTACCAACCTAACCAGAGATGGTTTTTGAACCCACCTTCCACAGGCTGTCCTCTTCTGGGACAGGTACGCCACCGCGGAGGGGGTGCGGTGTGTGACATGTTCGGGAGAAGGTTGAAATTAACCAAATCCTTGTGTCCGTGGCCGCCCCGCAGGTTGAAGCTCCCCCTCTCTTGTAAAGCAGAAGGCGGGCCGCGAATCACCCGAGCACCGAGGACTCACAGGCCGACAGCTGCTATTGCAGGAGACTCATTAGACAAGTTTTAGCCCCGATGGGCATTTAACACCAAACAGTCTGCTTCCAGCTCCCCGCAGATCACCACCCGAAAACAATGCGGTCTCCTCGAGATGACTCCGTGAAGTCCTGGTAGTTATAAGCAAACTATCATAATCTCAGTGGTCAACAAATGAGCTAGCTTGTTGTGGCTAAACCAGGCACAGTTCTTCGTGTGACGTAAGAGTGTAGTTTAAACTAAATTAACGTGTCACACTGACACCTGGTGGAAAGTATGAGAAACACCGTAAAATCAAATCATCTCTCCTACTGCTGTTCCCTATTTTTATTTTTCAAAAAACTTAATTGCACCCAGTGATATGACAGAAAAATATCAAATACGGTTCCAATAAACATATGCTTATAGACAAACGAACTTAAACGGATACTGAAGATAAAATCACTATAGCGGCCCCTCAGATGTAGATAGTCAAAGACGCAGAGAATTTCCCAAAAACGGGTGTTGTGTCGATTTTTTTTTCTCCAACATCACCACCGATCATCGAACACCGATAGTTAAACACCGTGAAAACTACAAAAAAAAAACAGAAGGAAAACAATATTCTTTTCTATAGTTCCACAAGCATTACAATAATAATTATCACACATATAACATGTAAAGTTCTACTTATACACAACTGAACAATGATATTCTTAAATAAAAGACATAAATCATTTGACAGCAATACATTTTATAACGTTCTCGCAATGTTTTTACCTCAACCTGCTCTCCAGAGGGCGCTTGCTCGCCGTTGGTGCCTTCAATATACATGTGTTTGATTTGGAGCTCTTTAAATAAAAGAAATGAACAATAATGAAATAAATAACAATATAAACTTTCCTAACAGAGTCCAGCAGATAAACAAACAGATAATTAAGTTTAAAAAAAATTTTACCGGTCCGTTTGAGATGGAGATGGAGACGGAGCAGACAACATTCATCACACACGCAAAAACCGTTAGGAAGTGACTGCCGCGCCACAAAACGATGACGTAGTTTGACCACAAGGTGGCACTGTGGGATCACAATACCCTACTGATCGCCTATTTAACTTTACCCTACTGAAGTACCACGGGGAAACCCACCCACGAACAGGGAGAACATGCAAACTCCCCACACAAAGTCCCGGCTGTGAGACCATCTTTCAACATTCTGATTTTCAGCATTCAATAATGTTATATTTTTGTTCATTTTGAAAGTTCCTTTTTTTATATGATATGACAGAAGAAAGCAGTGCCGAGCAAGGTTCGGGTGAGAGCGATTTTCGTCTTTGCCAGCTGCAATGTCAGAGGCTTTTATTGTTTTTGTAAACCCACACAGAAACACTGACAGGAGGGTATCAAACATAAAACACTTCTCACTCCTAGTTGCCAGTACACAACTATTAAACTACACTTGACTAAACTAGACAATAAAAACGTAACACAACACAATTACTAACCACGCTACAAACCCAATAAAACTCTAAATAAACTCTATTAAAACAGCAACAACAATAACCCAACTTCCACAATGCTTTGCGGCGATCAGCTCCGTGATCATTACAGTATTTTTTATTATTGTGCCGAATCCTTTGCGCTGCGGTCAAAGCGATGACGGATATTATGAGAGTATAAATAAAAATACTCCTACTACTTACAGCATGTGTGATATATAGCACCACTACAAATAGTGAAAAAAGAAAGATTTTACAGCATTTAAACATGTTGGAAAAACAATAAGCACAGAAACATCACAAGCTGCAGGTCAAATATTATGCCATAATATAACAGCACGAAATACTTATTTTTTATACAATATATAATACATTTATTGCACGTTCATGCAAACAGTGTCACCCCAAAGTCAGAATGATACAAACATTTTGATGGCTAAACACAGAATCCACATTATGACATACACAAATGCTACATTCCTCAATTTCATGAAACAGTTTAGCTTTAAATGAGATCTGTTTTTGTTTTGAGGGCACTGTAAAGTTGAAAACATTTTGTTTTCAATTAAATACTTTGTACAACAAACAATAGAAGCAAAATACAACTTTATTTACACTCCTGTGAAACTCTAAGCTGTCTTTTCTTCTTTTTTTTTTAACGGTGTTCACGTCACAGTGCAGCATAAAGCTAAAAGCTGTTTTGTAAGTTTCAAGGAATATTTATCTACAACCAAACATAGTGTTTGCTTTCTCTCACCGGGCCTGGTCATTTTCAAACATATCCAAAGTGACATATACAGTCTTGAGCAATGTCTTTTCCTGCTCTTTCACAGGAACACGTTTACACGGTTTACCAGTCCTTGGGGTCTGAGTTTCGACAGAAGTCTGACTGCGGTAAGGGCTGCCTGGGCTGCTCTCTGAGGCAAGGAATGTTGTGGTTTCTTCAGAAAAACATGGGTGCTGCATCATTACAGGGTCAGCCAGCTTCTCATCCCGTCCAATGGCTGAGTCAGCATATTTACTGTTTTGGTCACCGGTTTTGCTTACATTGGAGCTGATGGCCAGTGAAGAGGTGGACGAATTTGGTGATTGTTCTGTGTACACCTTGTCAAACATGCTTTCAGATGGATTACTGAATGGGTGGAAAAGGCACGTATTCTGTGGACAGAGACACACACACGCACACACACACAGTGAATAAAAAAAGCATCAAGTGGCTGATACAGTATTTTAGGGGATTAAACCATTTCATCTGTATGGATTAGCTGGGGAAAAGTGAAGTGTGATGAAGAGTCCCCGCCCATTTGAAGGTTAAGGTCTACCAGTACTGTTGATTTAGAAATAATAATAATGGAAAATGAGATAATTTCAGGAAAGGACAATTAAACCCACTGGAACCCAAAATCAATCAACAATCAATAATTTCTTCAACATTGAAAACCTGTGTGCATTTTATATTGAAAAATGTCATATTTGATCCACAAATGATCCACTGTGGAAATCTTCAATTGCAAATACGAAAAGAGGAAGAAGAAGAAACCATTTTATCGAATCCTCAATTGAAGGACTTTTCAAGAGTTTGCTTTGACTGAAATGACTTGCTTTGATTAGTTACCACACTCCAAACCAAAATAATGGAACATGAATGACAATAGATTTGAAGACAATTTAAGGATAAAATGTTTGATTGAGTTAGATTTTTAAACATCTTTCTTTAAGCAGCTTCTTTCTAAAAAAGGTGCTTGCCTATATCAACTTCCTATCATGACTATAACTTGTCCAACTGGTATTTTGATGGAAACCAGTATCAGCACTAAGTAAATCTCTTGTTTTTTTATTTTATTTTAATAGGGTGCAAGTGAGGTAGATTTAAATGGACAAAGGATGGAAAAGGTTTTCCTATTTGTTTTCCTAATAGAAATGCAAATGACAGAAAAACATACTTTTCCATGTCATTTTGGTTATTTTTAAATTCGATTTGTTTGTTAAAGCAGGAATCACTGTTCTTACTGCAAACTAAGATTATTTGTATTTTATAAGTTCCTGGTTTGCTGTGATTATCTTAATATGCTACTTTTCGAGCATGATAAGTTTTCATTGTAATTCATATATATACATTATGTTTAAAATAAAAATAAAACAACTATTACAAAAAATGGATATTGTGTCTGCACTCCCATGATTAAGGCAGTTCATCCTATGTTTTAAATAGTGACAAGAACTGAAACTGAAAGAGGGAGAAATATTTCTTCAAAGTCCTGAAATTTGATGGAAACAGAAGTTGAGAGCATGAAAATAAAAATGCAAATATCAAAGGTTTTTTCGTAATATAATGTACTTTTTACAAAAGTGTAAATTTGATCGTTAATCCCTTTTATACGGCTCAATAAATTCTAAATGTTTCAATGGTTTAGAAGGCTCAGGAGGTCCCTGGTGTCCCACATTGTGCTTGTGTGTTTCTTATATATTCATTCTGTTCAATATTTATTCATGTTTTTCTCCTTTTTTTTTTTTTTTTTTTTTTTTTTTTTTTTTTTTTTTGTTCTATCTTGGAAATATCTTTTTTGTCTGTGAGCTTCTGAAGAGAAGTCGGTTCATCAAGGGTTCAGCGCACACGCAAAATTACAGAATTAGGACGCTGGCTGCTACTGTATAGACAGACGTGACAACAAACGGAGGCGTCAACGTCAGAGAAAGTTGTTTGTAAAACTGCGCTACTGTCAGGTGTGACA
>OMNM01003683.1:9167-25538 GCA_900302745.1 Parablennius parvicornis | reverse complement strand
AAGAACAAGCAGCTTGCTTCATGGCACATTCACTGGGATATGTGGTGTTGTCGCTGGCACACACCGCCTCGTCTGTCCTACTCTCCGGACAGGTCTCGTCGCACAGTGAGCAGCGGCCCCGGCCCATCCGGGCGTCCCACAGACACTTCTTTCCTGTGCTGCACTGGATGTCCTCACATGACTTGGCCTCTAGAAAAGGAAAATCGGAAATCTTTCATTAGGTGGATTATCATGGGTGCTTTTCAAGCAGGATCAAATGACTTCTGAATTTTATAGAGAACTAAGCTGTGAATAAAAATGTAATCCTGCTTTATTGACTTAGCATTTGCAATAAAAGCCAAGCATAGTGTTTCTATTAGCAGTTTAATACAACGGGATTTGAATCAAATGCAATCTTGATAGGAATCAATCTGACTCAAAACTTGAAGCATGTCTCCATGGCCCCCCTGCACTTCCCTGTTGTGCTTTCTCCCTCCCCCTCTCCATCCCTCTTTCCCAGTTGGAATAGTGCTGCCAACATCAGGAAATAATAAGATGTCTATCAATCCTTGAGCAAACACAAGCAACTACCAAACATACTCTCTCTGTAAAAACCCCTTCCTCACAGGAATGTTGGCAAAAATGAGCAGTAAATTACTGCGGAGCAGGCCAGGAAGAAAATGTACTCAAACAATATTCAGACTCAATGGCTGGAGGCTTCTCTCTGGGAGGAATGGCTCACTCTTTCATGTCTCTGGTTGCAAACTTACTAATGCATTTCCCCTCATATGCCACTCCAATAGACCTGCCCAAGAGACAGGTAGCTCTTCTCAGGTGACACGCGCTGGCATAGACGATCCCGTCGTTTCCACACAGGTACTGCTCAGGCGACGTCACCTCGGGGCAAATCCGATTACACGTCACACAATAGGCGTTATTCGTCTGGTCCACTACGCATGTGGAGCTGCCAGGGCACAAGACATCTCGGCACGTTTCTGGCGAGACAAAGACATCGCAGGTTTTAGGGTGGGAAATTGGGAAAAGCAACGCAAGAAAACAACAACATCAGACGTGACATACTCACTCTTGCATTTTCCCTGGTACTGCACGTCCAGGTCGGGGTGGCCTTTACATTTTGCCTTCAGCAGCGCGCACTCGTCTTTGTAGGTTTTCCCGTCGGCGCCGCAGACCGGCCCTTTCCAAGTGATGTTGGAACAGTCTGGCGCGCAGACGCAGCGTGGCTTACTTCTTCTGTTCATTTTGCACCTCTTCCCGGGGCCACAGTCAACATTGTCGCAGGTTTCTAAAACAAAAGGTCTGGGTTATGTCATGCCGGCGTGGAGTTTGGCCCTGTGCGCAAAACTACCTTGACGCATTAAGTGCACACAAAAGGGCTAATTTACGCATTGCGTTATGCGTAAATTAGATCATCAGTACCAATTATCAAGCAAAGTGACTGATGACGGGTCTTATGAGGAAATGAAGGGAAATGAGTGCACCTCCACCTTTGCAAGGTATGCAATTGGGAGCTCCGCCATTGAAGATCATCCACCTAAAGAGCGTGCTGTTGGGGACGTCCTCCTCGGTCCAGGACGTTCCCAGCCTTCCACTCCGGCAGCACTCCTCCCTGCTCATCCCGGGCATGTAGAGCACCTGGCATCTCCCGTTCTTCCCCTGCTGCAGCCAGCAGTTCCCAGCTGTACACACGAAAACAAAATAAAAAGATCTAATGTGGCACGCTGGACGTCTAAAACCGCTGACCCAGACGCAGTAGACACACACGCAGCCTGTATTATCCGAGACGCTCCCTCCCCTTTCGCCCTCCCGGCAGTATTTTGTCTGATTTTTTTTTTTTTTTTTCTTAGCGAGACTGTTAACACTTGCCTATCCCAACTGTGACTGACAGCCCTTACAATGCAGCTACAAACCCAAAAAAAAAGTACGAAGGATCTTTGGAGGGGGGTTGCCCTTTATTCTCGGAGTCTCCTTGTTATCTCTGGACAGAAACTGGAGTGTCTAGACAGTGTTAAATAGCAGCCAATCTCTCTCCTTCAGAAAAAGCACGGTCTTTAGGTATCAAGGCTAAACACACCGCCGTCTCAGACGCCTCAGACAAGCACCCACCAGACAATGAGACGGTCATTAAAACACTGTGGAATTTATCTTAAACATTTGAAATAAGGTATCAAAATCTGAAAAGGTTATCTTGTTTCTGTCCCATGAATAAATCTTTATTTCCAGACAGCTGCAGGATCTTTAAACCAACATGGACACACATGCCATTATGTGATCATGTTGAAACATGTTCTTTGCAATCAATGCATTTTATTAATTACATGAGAGATATCAACGAGCTCTGTAAAAAAAAAAAAAAAAAAAAAAAAAAAAAAAAGACTTATTTTATGATTAGATTGAACAGAAAATGGGCATATTTTGCGCGCAATGATGAACGGCTGTCTGCGTAAAATGTAGAAATAACAAACCCTTAAACTCACAATTCTTATTCTAAAGTTTTCTTTATAACTGAAAGCATGAAGCGTTAAACGGTCCCACAGAAAGTATGTGAATGTGTTCAGGTATTGTAGAAAAGAGACTAACGCAGCGTGGCGGCTCTGCTGTGTGCGCCAGGTTAGGACTGCAAAACTTGCCTTCCAGTCCCACTCTGAAGTGTCCCGTACGGCACCTGTTTTATTCGTTTTTACGCACGCACTGTCTGCTGTGTACAGATTCTGATCAGCAAAGAGAAAATAAGAAACTCACTTTAAAAAGTTTCTCTCTGACCGCGCGCATTCTGAGGCTGACAGCGGGCTGAGGTTTTCAATTAAAAGAAAAACGGAATAAATGTTTCAAAAATAAATAGCAAATTGAAGAGAGGAGCTTACCTTGAACTTTTTGGTGTTCCATGAGGTGACAAAGCCATACGAACAAGAGAAAAATGCCCGGGTGAAGGTGGTGTTTCAGCATCCCAAACATGATGGAGAGGCAAAGTGAGCCACGGATTTGACACAAGGCAGCGCAAAAGTAATCTGCTTAAGGTGGCAGTGTTGAATAAGTGTCAGTCTGAGAATGCAGCCTCTCTTTTTAAATCTATAAGGGGTCTCGGGTTGACTGTCTCTGGTGGGCGGTCTCCTCTTCTGTGGGGGTGGGGAGATTTTTTCTTTTTTTTTTTTTCTTTTTTCTTTTTCTTTTTTTTTCTTTACCAAAGTTCTTTCAATCCCAGTCAGGTGACATCGTTACGGGCAACTTTCTCTCCAGAGAGAATATGTTATAAAGCATCGCACTTAGGTGTCATGCGGGACAAAAGAAAAGATGGCAGATGAGACAAAATGTTCCATGTTTTAATATAAAAAACTGGTTTTCACTGAAAAATGACAAAAAATTATTAGTTTTTTTTTATTATTATTATTATTACAACAATCCATCAGTGCTTGTGGAGTGTTTGCATGACACGCTGAATCATGGAGTAATGATAATACTAATAACAGCATTATTTAATATTATACAATGTACAGAATGTAATGAAAATATTTCACATACATATATGCATGTAGAATTGCGCGTGTGTTTACATGTGTGTATTTATATATGTATACATATAATACATACAAAGGCCTCTATGTTGTATAATAAGGCCCACAGCCAGCATACCTATCCAGACATACAATCGCTCTTTTAAACTCGCTGTACAACTTGAAGGTAACTGATATTTTTTCCACCAACTGCGGACAAAAGTGCAAATCTTTTGATGAGAGTTGCCTTTTGGAATAAATCCGAGCCCAGACAATAATAGAATTCATAGTAGTCCGCAGCCGCACTGCTAATATTAGAACAGACAGTTGTTTGGGTTTCTCTCCCGGGTCAAGCTTTTAAATATAATCAAACCTGTTTCCGAAGAGGCTTCAGACGGAGGAGAGGGGTGTTACGTTTCATTGAATGAAGATGCGCGCACGCGCAGGGAAGCGCGCGCGCGCAAACACACACACACGCAAACTCCTTCAGAAGTCCTTGCGCGACCTCTTCAGCGGAATTCTGGGTACAGCTCTCCTCCTGTCCTCTCCAGAGCAAAGAGCAAAGTGAGAATCAGACACCGACCAGTACATTATTTGATCTCTTCCTTTAATTCCAGCAAAATACCACTCGAGTGCCAGTGATCTACAAAATATGACCCTGCAGGCAGTTCGAGCCTCCACATTATCCAGCCGCATGCAGTGCTGCCTCACACACGCCCTGCAACAGATATGGAACACAACTGCTTATCCTGTTTTAATCTGAGCTGTAGTCATCTGAGACTTGTCCATGTTTGTGCATTTCACTACAAACAGGATCAATAATATCAGCTTTAATGCACAGGGGTCTGAACAAGGGGCTGATCAGAATAATGTAAAAGAGACACAAGTCTAATATGTGATTCTCTGAGGGCACCTCAGCTACAGCTTATTGACTATTTAATGCTTTCAGGACCTGAATACTGAAAATTACAGGTAATTTGTATATTTAGTTCACTGTCCGAGCGAGTCTCCTCATGGTAATGAGCAGGTCACCTGCAGAAATACAATGACCCAACTCCTTTATGATACGGTGTATTCTGAGTAGTATGGACTGATTGAGAAGACTAAATCGCTGTCGGAACTTGTGATTCAATTCTGTAAAAGTGTTCATAGTCTGTAAAATCAGCTTCCATCAATTCTTGAATAAAACACTGGAAGATGTCTACACTTTTGTGAAGCCAGCAATGTCTTAGCAAGCAGTGAAAAGTACTGTTTTTCAATCTAATCCTGTGTGAAGAATCAAAATGTCACTGTCATCATTATTTAAAGGGCCACAATCATCAAACAAATGAACAAACGAGTCAATTAAAGGTCAGACAGAAACCATCAAGTAGCTGTTTATTTTCGAATTAGAAAAAAAAAAGACTTTTGTGACAACCATTGCTTTCAACAAATCCCAATATGTTCTCTCTGTGTTGAGTTATGTTGTGCAAATCATTCAGTGTCTAGTGAAAGTGATTTATGAGATCAGTGTCTTTGAAGAGTTGAGGTTTCCAAAACACTTCCTGACATGCAAGTACATTTCTACCCTGCTGTATCAACTTTAAAGTGCTGGCTGTTGTCCTGAAGTAAAAAGGAACAACCGGGACTCCGTGTCCCTGGCTGTGAACTGAATTGGGCCCAACCAGATCTGTGAAGCAAATAATTAATGGTGATCAAAATGTTGGGCTACTATTGAGGGAACACTATGAGAAATGATGATACATGTTACACACATTGTTAACAGCATGGGACTTGTCTTTATTTTACTTTGACTCAGAGACGGACTGTTATTAGACAGCATTATCTTCTTTGACCACATCTATGCTTCCATTATCAATTCATCAGGCATTAAATGATATAAATATCTAAAAAAAAAAAAAAAACACTACTTAATCATCCCATAGCATTAAGTTGTTTGTGACAGTTTTAGTTGCAAATGCAACAAAAAGGTATCAGTTATCAGAGACCTTTTAATGACATCATGTTTGATTCATTCAAACATTTGCAGTAATTTGTGTGCAATCATCCAGTCGATCATCCCACTGTGGCACGGGTCAGTTCCTGGGCTGTATCTGCCAATCATCTGGAGTCAAACCTCAGAGGCATGCATTTACTGTGGTGTACAAAAACTTTCATTGTATCTCATTTCACAAACAATTTCCACATTGCTCCCTGCACACATATGTGTAGAGTCCAAAGGCAGTTTCACAACACCTCAGAGCATGAGTAATCCTGTGACGGAGCACTTCAATCATGTATCAGATGCGAGATATATACCCCCTCCAACAAGGAAGGTCCGGGCCCAAGCTTCCCCCCCAAAAATGTGCTCCTTATTAGAGACAAATAGCATATTCCACTTGGCCAGACCCAGAAGAAAATCAATGTTAAAGACTCTGCTGGGTGCTGCTGCTGGCTCGTCCAGAAGGGAAACTTTCAGAAACACATTCCTGAAGGGTCCAGGGACACATTCACTGAACAGTGGGAGAGCATGACAGTCAAAAATGTGTGAGGAAATTAATCGAGTTTGAGGGGAAACTTCATTTGCACTGACGATTGAAAGAGAGTGGTCAAGATAGGGGGTCCAGGCACGGTCATGATTTGTAACACTTCCCCAGTGAGAGGAGAGAAAGGAGATGAGAAGGAGGAGGAGGAAGACGAGGAGAGAGATCTCCAAGACATCCACAAATCAATGCCATACATCTGAACAGTCAACATGCCATATATCATGCTGCCATCTTGTGGCGAAAGTGTGTCAATACAAATTTTAACTGACAATTACAAAGATTCTTTCACATCCATCCATTCATCCATCCATCTGGTAAAGACACAAGACTTTTTTATTTCTAAATGAACAGCATGGGATAAAAGTATTTCAGTTAAAAACTGTGTTTTTTTTAATCATGTCTTCTTCATCATTCTAAACATCGGAACCTTATCGTTTATCAAAACTCGCTAAAATCACACTCACAGAAAACGCTAGAAAATCTGCAACTTAGTGACGGTTTTTACTTTAAATCATACTACTGTACATTGACAAATGTATGTTTTATTGTGTATGTTGTAAAATGATGGGAGAATGTTGCAGTAATGTTACAAGATCTTCCTCGAACATTTTGGTCAAAACTGGCTTGAGCACTGAAGTCTGGGTGGAGCTGCAACTCGGGCAAATCTGGGTGATGGTAGCAAATATTCAAACAAGCACTTTGAAGGTCAGAAATGGAGGAAGCTTCTATGTGGCTCAGTCGACACTAAAAGAAATTTGGGTGAAAACTCATCCGAACAAGATTTGACTTTTGTGCACTACTTGCTCAAGATTCCAGTGACGACAGTTATGTGAGATTATTTGAGGTAATATGAAAGTCGTACTTGTCTTTCTAACTATTATATTCCGAAGTATTGGTTTTCTGGATGGAAGATGTTGATGCAAATAGCTTTTTTTTTTCATCATGCAGACTTTAACGTGAAAGTTTTTGGTGTTTTAAACTTAGTGGGGCTTTTTTTGTTGTCTTGAATTCAAAAAGCTAAACATAATTTAATTAACTGCGGTTGACATAATTCACTTGCAAAATTTTCTGTGTTTGAAAATATGCCACTTAACTTGTCAAGTTCTGTGGCTGATAATAGTAACGAAGGAAACATCAATAACAATGCAAGCAGCTAGTGCAGACCCACACATACAGTAGGTTTTTCACTAATGAAACTTAACATTAAACATGATGAATAGATCATATAATATGTACAGTACAAACACAGTAATCAAGTAATTACACAATTAACGCTGCTTGCCCACTTACCAGTTACCCTTGAATGCAGCATTTAGATTATTTTTTCTTCACAAACTACTGAAAGCAAAAGACCTAATGCAAGAGAAGCCCTGAGAGGTCAGTGTAGAGGTCAAGGCAGTTTGTGCTACAGAGGGACTTCCTGCAGTGATTGTGTGTGTGCTAAAGATACAATCAGTGACTTATTTTTTCAGCTTCACTAGATACATTTTGTCAATACAGATGCAAATATGAAATGCTTTTACAGCCAAAACTCTGATTGGCAAGATCTGGCTTCAAAGTATTAATGCTTCTATAGCCCGTAAAGCTTTATACACACTTCATATTACTCTAAAGTCAGTGCAGAGTAACAAATACTCTGTATATGAAGCAGAACATAAAGACAGACAGTGATCGTCTGTAAGACAGGCAGAAGATTGAATCCCAGCTGCCCACAAAGCTTCCATTTCTTTAAAAAGTCCAATTTTCCAGTGATTGATCTGTAGTCTATTTACACTTTACACGCTATCAGAAGTACCGGTATCCAGGCTCCACAGCAGGAGGCTGTAGACTTTCACAGCACTTCGTCCCCAGTTTGGCTCCGGCCATCATCATCATTGTCCCTCTGAAGTTGCTTGTACTTTCGCTTGAAAAAACCAAACTAGAAAATAGAGCAATTTGGATTAGGCAGTTGCAATACACACACAAAAAAAGTAAATATTCCACCGCATATAGTAAATTGTAAATCAATGAACACAGAGGTGTACATTTGTGTAAAAACAGATCAGGCTTATATTCCCATCACAGAGCAAGGAAATGCAAATTATCATTGATTCTTTCATCATATGGGTTTATTGTAGTGAGTGTATCTTGGTTTGTGATTGTGTATTTATATTTGTATGTATGTAATATCATTAGTGACCCTGTAAGGATGGTTTATATGAAACTATAACATGTAATAGTCCATGACTAGTGTTTTCTTTGCCCTTGACATTAGCTGGCAGGCTCACTTTTGCCAGAGTCCTCTCCACTTTCTATAATGTCTTGTTTGAATGTGATGAGACAGTGCAGATCAAAAGGCCTTAGAAGCCAGAGACCTTCAGTCTCAACTGAAAAAAAAAAAAAAAATAATAATAATAATAAACAAAACTGATGTGCATGTTGTGAATATGCAGCCAAATTAGAGCAAACACACACATTGTAATATGAGTCATTACAGACTCAAATATGATTGAATGCAGTGAGCTACATGACTCTGCACACGTGCACACATGGATAGAAACTCACCTTCCACAGCAGCCCAACAGCCAGAGCGAGCAGCAGCAGTCCACCTATGACGCTGCCAACTATCACTCCCACTGGAACGTCACCTTTTTCTCCAGGTTTGCTGACTGTCACCACCACCTGGACGAGAGGAGAGCAAGAGACGACACAGCGCATCAACAACAAAGTGAACAGCACTTATTTTTAGCGTTCATCATCTGTACATATGGCTGTTCTTATTTATACATTTATCAGTATGAGTTTGAGCATGAGTAACATCTGCTAATATGAGCATTTGATAATGCAATTACAAAGAATTACCCTATAATAATGTATTTGGTTTAGATGTTATCCTACAACACTATAACTACACCGTCAAACTGTATATACATGTATGATGTAATGTTATAAATGAAGTTGACACGAGAATCTAAAATATATATACATTTTCAAATTCACTAGGTCTCATGTATTGCACTTTCTGTGTGTCTCTATCTCTTTTGGCAGGTTAACATAACTTCAGTCTGAAAAGATGTGTGTGCATGTGAGAGGTTCCAAATGTGGACATTATCAAACCAGCTGATACTGATAACGGTATCGATGAAGACTCAGTCAGGATGCAATGAAGTGATGAGATACAACAGGAGAGCTGCTCTTAAATGTCGATCTTACAGGCAGCTGTTTGAGGCCGATGACGATCAGGTCAGGGTTGGATGTCTCCACATCCACTGTGGACGTCAGCGCTACGGTCTGATAGGTCGCCTAAAGTGACACAAATGAGAGCCCAGGAATTATCAGAATGAATCCAAAACAAAAGCACTCTACACAACCAGAAGTTGAAATATGTTTACCGAGATGAACGTGCCACTCCAGATCCGAGTTTTAACCTGTACGATGTAGTCGCTCTTAACTTCAGTGTCTTTGATGAGGCATTTTATCCTTTCACATTTTGCACTTTGACAGTCCTACGAATGGAAAGAAACAAACCCAGTTCAATACATTTTAATGTCAACATAAAAATATTCAAGACCTGAATCAAAGTAGACTGTATATATGAAGTATATGATTATAGAATACTTGTTAAAAAAAAATTTCAAATATGAACAGTTACTAGTTTAAGCAGTTATTTCTACAGTCAAAACAAGTACTAATATTTTCAAGTGTTTGATATATTTAAATCATAATTACTATGGCCTACAATAAAAAAGGGATATTTTGACATATTATAGTAGAAAAATTATCATATTTGTAATGCTGAGTATTTAATTTTCTAGACTTCGAAGCTAAAAAAACAAATTAAGACGAAAACACAAAGGGTTGAAATCCTTGAGTTTCTGCCTTAACATTTAAAATAGAAGTTTAACAGTTTAAAGCAAATTATTGGGAATGAAAATAACTTTTCCAGAGTATACTAATCTTTTGAGATTCACCTGTATTAAGTCGGTCCCAGACATCAGTCACATGTAGATTAAACATATGACAAATGAAGATGTGGAAGAGCAAGAGGGAACATTAAAAAAAAGAGACTGACCAGCTTCTCTGTGCCTCTGAGGCTCTCCTCGGTGAAAGAGACCTGCTGCGTCTTCCCTCCAATTTTCAGCGGATCGACCAGCCGGCTGGAATCACAGCTGACTGAGCCTCCCTGTACATGGAGAAGTCTTCATCATTTAGAGTTCAGCAGCAAGACACCAGCTTTTAAAGTTGCTGCTTTTTCATGCCAAAGGTAAATATCCAACTGTTTGAGGTTTATCTGATAACGCTGCACACAGCGGGGTTAGAGTGAAACGAGTCATTTCCATCGTAAAAGTTAGATGTTGACATTGTCAGCCTCCGTTCGGTTTGCTTTTACCATGATCAAAAAATCCCTGTTGAGGTTGGTTGTGACAAGTAAATGTGTGTGTGTGTGTGTGTGTGTGTGTGTGTGTGTGTGTGTGTGTGTATTGGTCAGAATGAATCCCTCAGAGCTGTCATTACCAAGGATTTGAGCCTAATTTTGACGAGAATTATTGTTACCAGTACTTCTGTTCATGTTTTACAGATACGGTTATAACTACTTTTATTGTTTGGGGTTGTAAAACATTTTTTTTTCTTTTTTTCAGTTTGTTTTTTCTTTATTTGCAGTGAGCACAGTATGACTATAAACTGATCTGGAATGTTATTTTTTTTTTAACCATTTTTCTTAACTTTATATTGAAATGACATAGGGACAACCAACCCACCAATGGTTGTAATAGTTGCACAAAATACATTTGACTTTTAATACGTTTTCAACATGCTCAATATATGCTCACTTCATTGGCAATCAATACTTCGGCATTCCAACACAAATGAAAGTTAAATCAATCTGTACAGTTTTTCAGCATTTCAAATCACAGTAAAAAGTGTGACAATAAACCCTATCTTCCCCTACATCTGAAATTGACAGAATAAGAGAACAGATTCACCTTTGAATTGAAGAAATATTGATAGAATTCTGCATCTTGTTAAAAACCCTACATTCTGACTTGATCCTTCTAATGACACTGTGAGGCCACACATTTGTCCGATGTTGAATGATGGCTCTGCACGCCAGCACAGTTATTAAAGGTTAAAAAGAAAACATCAACTTTACATAATGATAAAAGCAAAATAAAAGCAAAGCAGTTGTATAATATGCATTGAGCAACCTTGTGTGTACATAATCCAGCAGTGTGGCAATCACCCAAAATGAATGAAACTATTTGACAATGCTGAGTAAAACTCTCGACTGTCTTTAGTTCAGATGTTTTTACAGATTCTCACAAGACGTTTGAGAACAACGAAGTACTCACTGCTTGTGCCTCTATACTGGTAACATACAGAAGCTGATTTCCACCGTAGGTTGTCATTGGCAGAGCGATGGTCAGATACAAGAGGCTGACAGGAAAGTTACCTGTTGAAATCTAAGTGATGCAAAAAAATGAAAATCATTTTGGATTTCTAAATAATTACTGGAATCAGATGAACCTAGATCAGGAAATTAATTAAGTCACTGCACCTTCACAGTGAAGTTGAACTCGGGGCCGATGTCATCTAGAGTTTTTATTGATGTTACCACAGGAGCAGAAGCATCTGCTACGTAAAAATTTATATTTGATTGCCTGGATTAAATAGAGCATAAAATTAGCACTTTCTACAATACATTTATTGCATGCAACATGGTTGAATATAATATTGTAGGAGAAAGTAAACTCACCGTGATAAAACAATCCCTGCATCGTATTTGACAGGAATGACTATGTCCACTTTGTTGTCTGCAGGTCTGTCCTCTTTACTATCACTGCATGAAGAAAGGCACACGCCGTTGTTGCACACTAAACATTTCAATTACGGTTAAGAGCGTAGTCCAGTTTCTTAATAAGAGACTTCACCTCTTGGCCTCAAACTTCAGCTCCGCTTGGTTTTGCAGGTTATTAAGATTGTACTCAAAATTTATTTGAAATTTCATCTGGAATCAAACAACACAGAAGTTTTGTATTTTGTATTTTTGTAAAGCATCTATATCTATCTTCACCGATGTACTGGACTTTACCTCTTGGTCTTTTCTTAATGCAGGGTATCCCACCTGGCAAGTGACCACTTCTGTTTGTGTGGACGTGCATTCCACCCCATCTGTCTGTGAATATGGAGTTACAAACAGGACATTATTTTAGGGTTTAAAACCCCCCAAAACAAAATAAGTACCAGATTTTAAATACAAGAGGATCTCATTCAGCAACTCGTTCACTCACAGGAGGAAAGATGGAGGCGTAGTACAGGTTGCTGGAATAGGTGACCATAACCTGGGTGTTGTATGCATTCTCGTTTTTGTTCCTCACAGCCACGTTAAACGACAGCTCTCTGTTATTAGCGCCGACCAACGTCGGAGTCGAACTTCAAGACAAGAGCACAGATTACCGCTGAGATTACCACTCACTGCAATGACCTGAGTTCATTTAGTTTCCCAAAGAGACAATGACAAAAAGTGAATATTTTTAACCAGAGTCTCGAACAAAAAGGAATAGGTCAAGGCATTTTGACTGGAAGAAAAACAGGATGACTAAATGTCTTTTTCCCCGAAAATTCTTAAAACAGGATGGCTCGGTGATTTTCTTTTGGATGTGTGGTATGATTGAATTCATATACATAATGCTATATGAATATAGGAACTTAATGCAAGAATTGTGTATATATGTACATATGTTTAAAAAAGTTATGATTTAAAAAAAATTAGTATCATTCTGGAATCAGAGGGCCTTTATGTAGAGAAATTGCATGTTCTGTATGTGCATGCAAGACATGTTTAATGGGCTAACTGGTCGAGGAATTTAAAAGCTGAAAATTACAGGTTGATATGAGTGAGTGTGTGTGATTGTCTGTCTCTCTCTTTGTTGTGATGGTTGTTAGGGGTTACCGGGGCAGCAGAAAGCTGAAGATTACCAGGTTAGTTGGAAGGTTGACACATTCTTGTTGTCACATGAATGTCTGCATATCTAGATGCTTTCGTGTGCTTTCATAACAATACTGGTGTAAAAAAACATAAATGTAAAGCCAAGTCAAGCGTAATGCCGCAAACAGCTCGAAGAGTTTGCTCAGGCAAAAAGAGCAGCTGATATTTCCAAATCGTGCTCAAGCAACAGAACAGTATATTTAACGACAACAAAAAAAACCCTAAAAAAAAAAAAAAACTGAGCTCCAGAAGTGAAGTTTGTGAGTATGCAGTAGCGCCCCCTGTAGTATGGTAGAGAACCTACATATCTACATGTCAGTTGTGTGAACATGGAACAAATTTCACATTTCATTTTAAAAGCCGACAAGTCGAAGGTCGTTTTGCGGCTCGTGTAACATGGAACTTCAATATCACCAATCTTGGTTTGAATCACCACCTCCAGGCGTTCAGCAGCAGCTCAGAGTGCAGCAAGCACACGCAGGCAGACAAGTATATGTTTACACTTCAACACATCTTGTTTTCGTTAATCTTCGACTTCTGGAGGTAACCATCTTTGGATTACTTAAGCAACTAATTCACGCTCATTTAACTTTGGACTCTGGGAAATAATACACAGCAAATTCTTTTGCATTGGTAGATCAGAGTGGAAAAGTCCAGTTCAGGACATCCTGAAAACAAACAACTCAAAATAATTTCAAGATTTTATCAAAATTCCTATTCATATGAAGGTCCAATAATATTCGTAAGTTGCTGAGTGAGATTATATGTTATAGAGGATTTAGAAATATTCCCTTGTCTCCATTTCCCAGTGACTCACAGTAAAGAAAAACACCTCAGGCCTTGCCTGAGCTTGTCCCGACACACACTGAACAACCATCGCTTGACTTTATCAAAGTCAACTCATGTTGTTATTCAGAAACTGCTTACTTTACTGTGTGTAAGGCACAAACTAAACAGGAAGTGAGAGATCTTTTGTGTAGTAATTTCTTACCTGGATGTTTTCTTATCCTCTTTCACACTCAGCTCCAGATCACTGACACACACGTCATCAGAGCCACAGTCTTTGGTGAAAGGGATCTAAAACAAGAGACGCACATTTCAGCTGCTTTAATGATCAAATACAAGGTTTTTAGCTTTTGAAATCAGTGCAGGTTTAGCAAACATAACTCAAGAGGAAACTCGTCATGTTTACCTGAGTAGACAATGTTTAATCTGATGTTGGGAAATCACACAGCGTTTAAATGTGACAAGTTGCGTGACTCGGTGAAAGAAAGCAATAATCATCACACAGGCGCACGGTGTCATTTCAAATGACTGTACAAACACCTCATCTCAAATGTTTCCTCCTGACCAATGTCGGTGGGATGAGCCTCCCCCCTTTGTGTCAGCCGAGCAAACGAAAAAAATCTATGAGCCAAGGTGAGGCCTTTTCCCAGCATGATTTTTGAGACATATTCATGATTAAAAAAAAAAAGAAACAAACAAAACTACTATATTTATTTTAAGCAGTGGTGAATGGTTTGAAGTGAAACGTAACTAGCAAACTCTGAGATGGTTGAACTTTCCTGTGTTCTCCTTCACACTCATGTGTGACTTACACAGACAGATTGGATAAGGTTCTATTTTTCTTAAATACATTTTAGTATTTCATGTTTTGAATACTTCCTGTGATGGTGAATGTATTGCCTTTTCCAAAGGAAAAAAAATGGAAAAGAAGTGAGGCATAATAAACAAAACAATGATAGGATGTGAAAAAGGGAACCAGGGACAGAAGGATAATTACTACTTGGTATTAGACAGAACATGTTTGACATGAGAACTAGACGGCCGGTGTGATTCATACTCTGAATTGAGTTGGTACCGTTACCAGGAATCCAGAGAAATGTGTACGCCTACAGATCATGTACTTACAAAGAACTCCAGGACATTTGGAGAATCCTTGTCGAGGACCGGATTCACATCCAGGTTCTGCTGTTCAATTTCTACTTTCAGACTGAGGGAATTGACAAAATCAGGTGTCTCCTGTAGAAGCCAGCAAACATGAACAATGGCATGTTAAAACGAACGAGGAAGCAAACAAACAAGAACTTTAAGTGATTGGCTGAAATAAAGAAGTCAACACAGCGTTCACTCTCATCACCTGAACATAAACCTGGTAGTCGAGACACAGAGGAGCTGATGATATTTTTGCCTTCTCTGTGATGAAGCGTTCGTTGTTTTTTGCAAACAATCCTCTTGATGTGACCCGTGAGGCCTGCAAGTCCGCATCCAGAGTCAACGTGTAGGACACGTCTGTGAGAAATGAGGGAAGAAAGCTTTAATCCTCAGTGGGATTTTTTCTCAGATTGCTTAAAATTGGCTTTGAATATCTTCAGGCAATAAACTTGATTACTCAAGCCCTTGTGTGCTAGCGCTAATACAATCATCTCAAAGGAAGTGGCACCTTGTTAATGGAGCTTTGCGTAAAAACAGGAAACTGTCCATTCGACATTTTACCCAAATTCTGTATTTTTACTGTAAAAAATGTTTCAAAAATAAAGTCACAATCTTAAGTCTGTCATTTCATGCGTTTTCTACACCACAATTCTGTGTTATAATTCAAAGCGACTGTATAGAAAAGGAAGAGAAACACAGGTAAGGAAGAGTAGTCTACAATAAGTAAAGACACATTTTTGCTCTGTATGGTGTCTACAGAGGTTGTATGTTGGTGAGATATGCTCACCTAAACACACCAAAAAATGTATCTTATATGTTTATATAACTGAAAAGCCATACATTTCTCCTCAAAAATCTCTAAAAAGCTTTTAGTTCTTATTGTATCAAATTTTGTATCAGTTCAGTCCAACTTCTATGTAACTCCGGTTTCCTAACACAGTCCTAAACATGCAAGTGAGGCTGATTGGTGATCATAAATTGACTGTAGGGTTACAATTCTGAACAGGACAAAGGACTACATCAGATAGATGGATGGATAAATGGATGAACAACATCAATAGTTTCTGTTTGATTTTGGGGTGATGTATTGTTTCATTTGAGGTAAAATTCAAAATGCCATAAATCTTAACCAGAATTATGCCCAAGAAAAGTGTTTTTACCCAAGTTTTTAACAAAAACAAATTTATCGTGTTCTGAAATTGAACCTTGAGCATGTCCATCACCTGTTAAATCCTTCCCTAAAAGTTACTCTGTGTCTAAATGTTTCAGGATGAGCTCACACGCTGAGCTTGAACAACACTGCTAGTCTGACTTTCTGACATTTTTTTTTTTTTACATCTTAAGAGTTTCTGAATAATAAGAATAAGAGAATAAACTGCATCACTTTTACAGTATGTGCCCGACAAGACCTCTCTCGCGCCCCCTTAAAGGCCCACCTACACGTTAAAAAAAAAAA
>OMNM01003681.1:63453-74276 GCA_900302745.1 Parablennius parvicornis | reverse complement strand
AGACGCACACTTTACAAAACTTGCTTTTAGGAATTATTCTTTAAGGCTTGTTTATTTAATACATTTTTGTTTTCAAATAATTTAGAAGTCTGAGCAGGATCTTCAGAAAACATCAAAAGTAAGACAAACATCCACAGGAAAGAACAAACTGAATAAACATTGTAAAAACTGCAAGATGAATCCATCGCAACTGTTTATGTTCCTCTGTAGTGCCGTATGAGCGGATTCTGTCAATTGAAAGCCTGAGCGATGTCCCGAATCCATGGAAAGGTGTTACTATGAACCGATGTTTGGTGCTGGTACTGGTGGTGCTGCTTGTGAGCTCAGGGGTGCAGGAAGTGCACGGTGAGTAATATTTATTTGTAACTTACAGAAAATGATCCCTTAATTATATCATAAATACAACGCAACCTGTCGAGTCTTTTACTGTTTTTTTTAGAAGCGGTGGAGTATGTCGTTGAGGAAACAGGCATCAGATCTGTGGTGGAATCTCTGCAGAGTGGCTCATTGCCTCAGGTATTGCTCCTGTTGCACTTCCTATTGCTTTCTGTGCTTTTGTTGTTCTGTTGAGCCCTGTACTGGTCCGACCGTGGTTCGGTGGTTTGCACTCTTGCCTCACAGCTGGAAAAATTCTGCATTCAATTTCAGGTATGGCTGACTATCAATGTGGAGTTTAGATGTTCTCCCTGTGCATGCGTGCCTCCCAGACGAACACCCATATTAGTATATTTGCAGATGGACTGATTACCAGTGGGGACTTAGGCTGTACAGGTGACAAGTGGCAGAACTGATGTCCTGGTGTCTGGATGCCAGGACAACAATCTGTCCTTGAACATATTTCAGACCAAAGAGATGATTGATGATCAAAGAGGAGGACCCAGAGGCTGCACAACCTACTGGTTGATGAGGTTGAGGTTGAAAATCTTGAAATTCCCCGAGACCCATATCAGTAATGATCCCACAAGGTCTCACAACATTCACTGGATGACATCATCAGGGTCATGAGGAGAGACCACAACATCATCAGAGAGTCAGATAGCACACACTTTCATAATCGACTGTTCACACTTCTGCAATCACAGAGAGGTTGCAGAAACTTTTATGAACAGACTAATGGATTCCTGAAGATGTCCTTGCCCACTGGATAACACACATTCTGTATATTATTGTATATTACAGGTGTAGATATATGTATCTGTATTTTGTTCTACTGTTACTAGGAGTAACTTTATCTTTATTTCTTCAGCCCCACATTGTTTTAAAGGTTCCAAATGTTGAAGCTCTGTCTGTGAATCAGCTGCATATTTTATCTCTCTATGTTATCATCACTGTGCACAGTGTGAAGTTTTAGCCAAACCTGTGTAATATGATATAAATATCAATCTATTTAAGATTGATTGATTGATTAGTGAGATTTTGCGCAACCATTAATTAGCACCACCCATCTCACCTGGACTGTGACTGTGTAAATCACACTGTGTGTTGTCTCGGACAGATTTCCCTGTGGGACACTTTCATGTGGTGGTGGGGATCTGAGGAAGTTGGAGCCATCAGAAGAAGAAAAAAACCTGTTGCCCGAGCGGTGTTGAAACCTAAAGCTAAAGAATAATATGTAGCAAGTCAACAAACAAATGTCATCGACTACCAGGATTTTGGCAATTAAAGAGGCAACAAGTCTTATGTGTACTTTGCATAGTTACATATGTGATGTAAACGTGTTGCATTTGATGTTAAGTATACTTTAAATGTAATGTAAGTCATGTAAAGATGTTGCATGTAAACCGTTTTGTTTTTAATGTTGAGCTCCCAGTTTCATGTGCCTGTCAGAACTTGTCTAGTGAGCATATGTTGAATCTCTGAATCACTCAGTGAAGCATTTATTGTAATTCATGTATTTGTGCAGATTGTAAAACAATACTATATTATCAGCAACTTATGAACCATTTTCACTGATAATGTCAATCGAGATTTTAGCACATAAGCAATGATGATGCAACAAAATGCTGTTTATTTAAATTTAAAGGTGGTAGAGTACGTGCACGTCATATTACTATTTTTCAATTAAATATTTACACACAGCAAAAAGTGGTAATACGCAAATATATTTTGCAGTTTTGGCCTCTGTAAGCATATACTTTTGATGGGAGAAACACTGTAACATAAACCAGTGTGAACATGCACAGTTTTACAGGACCTCTGTGACTTAACATACTTTTACATGCAGTGTGCTGCTTACGTATTAAAACAAGGTTAAGTCAATCAGAATTGAGTGAAACGCTCACTATACTCTAAACGTGTTACTGTTAGTGAGTTTAAACCAAATGATTATTGTTAGCAGGTTGTTAGCGGCACCCACACTCCTTTGCTATGGCATCTGGTTTGGTGGAGATGTAGGTCCCGTGTTGGTTCATCTCCATCACCTCCAGGTCTTCATAGACCACGGGCACACAGCAGGGCGCCCGCTCGTCCACAAGGCCGCTCTCGATGTGATAGTTTAGCAAGATGGCGTGGTTGTTTCCGTTGGTCAGAGGGAAAGCGCAGGAGCCATGGCAGTTGTTAATGTTTGCTGTGTTCGGACCCACCATAACCCGTTCCAGGGACACGGTGAGGCTCCTCAGCCCACATATGTTGCCTGTCGCGGGGTTGCTGGGTTGGGCTCTGGTTGCCCGCAGTCTCCGCTGTAAGTCGTAGGCATGGGCCACCGTCTGCAGAGATTTGAGCAGGAGAAATGCACAGTACTGCTTCTCTCCTGTTTGACACAGACAAGAAAACTGAGTGTTAGAAACGGGTGGTAAATTGTTTTATACCTGAAATCATAAACCATCAGTAAAAAGGACATTCTGTATAGTATTGCCTGTTGGGGGCGGTGGATAGCGCTCTTGATTGGCAGCAGGAAAATTCCCGCTTTGTTTCTGAGTTGGGGGCAGCTTTCAGTGTGCTATCATGGGTTTTATACAGGAGTATCAACTATGAACACGGCTTTAAAAAAAAATGGCATACACACCGTAACAAGCCATTGACAGATTTATGAAAACCAAGTTGATGAGAAAATGAGTCTGTCCGTGTGTCAACTTTTATCAAAGCACAGATTTTAGGGATGTGGGAAACTGGCATTGCAGAGGGTGAATTAAAGCTAGATAGTAGAAATAGATTATGAGAGACAGAACCAAAATTCGAATGCACTTGATATGATGCGTCACCTATACACCCTCTTTATGATAAATAAATATACACTTCAGCAGCAGTGTTATTTGTGCTTGTACCTCTCAATCAATAACCAATAACAAGTAACGTTTACTTCTGAATGATAAATCTCAAATCAATCTCTGCTTTAAGCAGAAGTCAATGTTAAAACAGAAAAATGGTCCAATAATCATTTTAAGTTGTATTTTACTGATATCATTTATAAATATGAATACAGACAAACTTTAGTATCAATACTTGAATATAATTTACTATGAAACCTGGCTGATTGATGTTTGCACAGTAAGCACTGAACATAACACAGATGTTTCCCAGAAGAGAAGCACAATGTTCAGTGAAGACAACTATGTGTCAGTAACAGTTGTGACTGTGACAATGATTGTTGTTTTCCCAACGTCAAACTTGCAATGGGCTTTTAAACTGGAGTTATTGGTTTATGTCTATATCCATATGAACCACAGCAGCATGGTGACAGACATGAGACAGATCTAGAAACACATAATCTAGGTGGACGATGATTCATGGACTGAATTTAGCACGAGAATGTGGATACACACAATTTTATGAATCGGGCATAGATGCATACTGTATGCCATGTTAAGATTTTATGTCCAGGTAAACGTTTAAGGAACAAGACTCCTGTTACTCAAGTGACATCCAAAGACATGCATATTACTGAATTAAGTGAAGTCGTGTCTCTAAATTGTGTGAATTATAGTGTGTGATTGTCCTCTGATGGACTGGTGAACCGTGTCTGTGCACACTGCCCTCACTCATAGTCCATTGGGGTTGGCTCAAGCATTCTGTCATCCTGAGTTGGATAAATCCACATTGAAAAGTGACGGCTCTATAGACAGTCTTATATAGAAGGAAAACATGTAACAGGAGTAACAAAAATACTCAATTCATTTTAACTATGCTCTATTGGTAAATGTTGAAAAAAAAGCATCAGTTAAAGAAAGTAATGGATGAGAAATATATAGAATATATATATATATATATATATATATATAAAAAGAAATACCCAAAAGACCAAGCGTATCACTCTCCCGGTACTTTAAAGTAGCAGATGTACAGAGTAAATAAGTAAATAATAAGTAATTGAATACTTTCATTAAATTAAATAAATGACTGGATATAGTATATGTCTTCTGTTTGGCTCTTGCTTTCATCTGACAGAGCTGTTAAGGGGTGTTTAACAGAATTCATTATTGTTTTGGGCCACATCACCTGCTGCCAGCTCCTGTTCCTGCCACACACTGAGTTCTTTGAGCCTCCCCAGCCTCTCTGTAGCTTTGTCAGCCACCTTTTCCTCCCTTGTCATTTCCATGATCTCTGTCACAATCTCCTCCAACCTCTGCCTTAGCTCCTCCAACAGTGCAGGAGACAGGGTCAGCTTCTCGTGATGCACTGGAAACGTGGAGCCCCAGCTGTTGAAGGAGAAGATGGTGGGAGCTGAGGAGTTAATCATTCCCGCCAGCAGAGTCTCGCTGGAGGACAAGCCGAGCATAAGGGGAGGCAGAGACTGCAAGGAGTCCAGCTGGACGAGGGTTGATGGGGAGGATTCCTGAGGCAGGATGGCTCCCAAGAACCGCTTCAGCTCACAGAGGAATGAGGTCTGCAAATTGACGGGGTAAGGACCTGAAACAAGTGTGTTTCTGAGAAAGACAGTGAAAAGTGTGACTATGAACCTCTTCAACAAGAGTCAATTTCAACAGGAAACACCAAAGTTAAGACAACCTTGTATCAGTTCCTGTTTCTCCAGTGCACAGCAGAAGTAGAGTCAGGCTGACGTTGCCTCCTGATTTCCCACCACTAAGAGCATCTTTTAGGTTTTCTTCTGCAAAGAGTGGAAGCATGAGGGTGGGTTCAGATGACAGAAAATTAAAAACAATAGAAGAGGAGTGCTCACCCATATCGTGGGTTCTTGTCTTGACAGAAATCCTCAATTTCTGCTGACCTTTGACCTCTGATGGTTTTCCTGTTAGTAGTATGTACCGGGTTTCTCCTGAAATACATGCAGACTACACAAGACAACACCAGAAAAACTGTCTCAAGGAAATGCACATGATTTTACATGACACGGAACTGTATTATTACCTGACAATCCGGCTCCAGTGATTTACTATTGAAAGTCACATCCAGGTTTTCTCCTTTGAGGGGGCTTTCAAGTGCCAGGAGCAGCACAGGGTTCAATTTGAACAAAGGAAACTGTGGAAGGTCAAAGTTTAACACCATTCGTCCTTGCTCACCTTCCTCTGACACAAGCACTGCAGAAGTAAACAAGATATGACGAGATGAAACATTGCATTCAAGCAACGATCACAACTCAGCCGCATCGTCCGATTACCTGCAGTTAGGAGCAAAACCTCTGGTCCATGTCTTTGGTTCCTCCTTATCTCCTTTGCAAGCTCTAACACTGAGCCCGATGAGTTATTAGCTGTCATGCAGAGTCCAAATCGAGTCAAACTGCTGTTTGTGAGTCCACCATCATTTCCCACATCTTCTCGCAACGCTGCAAAAACGTTGTCCACAAAGCATGGAGTGTTGGGAGGGTCTGCGAAAGCTGATGGATTCCAAAAAAATGTGAAAACATTAAACACCTATTAATATTGAACCTAGAAGCATCTAAACAAACTGTTATAAAGCTCTATTATAACTTAAAAATGTTAATTTTCAGCACATAATAGCATAAAGCATTTACACAGTCTGACCTGTTGCTATGGGGTCGTGGGTCTGCCTGTGTGGGACCTGCAGGGCCACACAGTGTCCGCTCCAGCACAGCAGCAAAGGTGCGCTGCAGAGTACAAATACGCCCAACATCCTTCACTGTTTGCATGCACACGTGTGCAGTCAGACACCTCTCAGCTTGTTTTGAATCGTCAAGCTCCGGAGTATAGGAGTCACATCCTCCCACCTTCCCATCTCGCTAACTCAAGGAGAGGCAGCCAAAATAGGAATATTATGTGTCCTTGATGATTGTGGATTCTGCCTGAGGTGTTTACTGGCCACCTCCAGAGAACAGGTTAAACTCCAAAAACAGAGTAAAGGGTAAAGAAACTTCAAATGATCAACCATTTTCATGTCTTTGGATGCATGATGAGGGGAGTTGCTTTGAACAAAGAAAATCTTTTATATGGCATGATTTAAGATCTGTTAGTCACCACTATAACTGCAAACAGATTGATCCAGAAAGCCCGTAATACTAAAGCACTTTCGCATACATTCAGTACCAGTGTCATGTTTGTGATAAGGATCAAATTAGGACTTGCAAACTGATCTGAGATAGGGGGGCAGTTCATGAAAACATTACAATTCTGTACATTAGATATGGATATAGAAATTAAAAAAATGTACTCGTGCTGTATCCACAGAATTGATTTGATACTCTCCTTTGGAGGATAAGTAGACCATTGTCTCTGAAATGCTTTCACAGCTTGTATCATATAAATCATTTCTAAAAAAACAACTTTATTTTCAAATTAGGCGCCTCACATACGAACTCCATCATTTTTCTAAATGTACATTATCAAGACGTGACCGGGCTGGAGCATATCCCAGCCAATGCTGTATGAGATGCAGGATGAGAAACTCAAAACACACAGCGACACAGGCCCCTTCCAATCGACAATTAACCACAAACATGTCCAACAATTGTGGGAGGAGGGCAGAGTAAGAGGATTAAACCTATGTGCACATGTAAGCACTGTCAGCCCACTCAGGTTCAAACCAGGAATCCTCTTGCTGTGAGGAGACAGTGCTGACCGCGTTTTACAAAATACAAATACTCATATTACAACAGTTGAGGAGTGTTTCTCTTTATTTTGACTTGAGTGCATATTCAGATATTGAGACGGATAGTTTTGTAGAGAAAGAAGAACAGTTGTACAAACATTCAGTTCTCTCACCATACAGTCTGTTCATGTTTGTCTCTATCATACAGAAACTTCAATCTGAACAACAAAGAACTGGACAGGATGTAGATAAATATGAAGATGAAAAGTTACATTACAGCTGAAGACAAAAGATTAATTCAGAGAATTCAACCCTGGCAAGGGTGTGCCTCCTTGGTATTGCTCGAAAAGGCAACACTGAACAATATCGCCCTTTGAGAGGGAGTGCTGCATCCTTTCAATGGGCTATTCCTCCCTCCACCTTTCTCACAGCTGCTGCCGTGTTTTGCAGACATTCAAGGTCTCTGAAGAGACTCACGGACAAGCATCCCAAGCGATAAAGCCAAGGCTCATTCTTGTACATCACTAATGTTCAGAGAAGACTCACACAAATGGTCCATTCCTCTGTCAATTTGGTATTTGGAGAACATTTTGTGGCTGGTAGCAAGTAAACATGTTTTTCTGGTATTGTCTGAAGCTCCATGTTGAGGTATTTAGACACCACCAGTCTGGTTTGTGTAGTTCAACAGGTTTGTTTCTGAGGCTTCTAGCCTAAAACAACACCACGCGTGTTGCAGTTTGATATTATTGCGCCTCAAACCCGCCCTGGCTTCACCAATCAGAGATCACTGTATGCATACTGTAGTTCTCATCTGTCCACTCTAGGAAGGCTTCCCAACACAGAATGAGACCGAACCAGCCCAGGGACAAAGACATCCATCGTCTTTCTTCAGATGCAGATCTAAACAGAGGCATTTGTGAGATGAGGAAGATGTTGGAAGTTGAAGCCATTTCACCGCTGCTTGAGATCAAACCAACTCAGCTTATTTTCACTGAAGAGGCTGTGATGTATGTGACAGTAGGAATGAATCTGAGGAGATGCGACATGTTTTCGTGCTTTTTTTTTTTTCTTTTTCTTTTTTTACTTGAAATGCACTCACAAGGCAATGGCTGTGATCCTGAGTACGGTTGCAGATGGACTTTATCGTAACATGGAGAAGTTTATATAAAATTGTTTCAAGAAACATGGGAGATTCCTGAGTTCACACTTTTGGCAGGATTTGGGGTAAACGGCCTCGACTGTAGAGCTCTCACAGAATATCTACCAATAAAGCACCACGCTGCAGAGTGCTGGAGGACTGCACAGAGGCTTGAGGTTCAAAGCAGGCTTAGACACCAAAGGACTACAAAGGACAACAAAATTCCAACAAAAATGACTGATATCTTTAAGGAGCATATTATTTGCAGTATCATCCCCAAACTACTCCGACTTGCACATTCACCACTTTGACCCCTCAGATTGAAAAAAAGATCAGAAGGTGAGACTGATCATCAGAAAATCCACCAGACGAGCTCATGTTGCAGGTTATTTAAACTGTAGAAACCAACAGCACAACACAAGAGAAGTGTAGTATTTCATCAATAGTTGTGAAGGAACTGACAGTGTCCTGACAGCGTCTGGACACACTAGTGAAAGAACAACATGAAACTGCAACCGTATCAAACACCAATAAGAGGAAACTCAAAACAGCATCAAGAGTAATCACAAAGCAATTATGGGTGAAGTCACTGTACTGTTTATAGTGGGCTACACTCGGCAAACAGGAAGTGGTAATTCAGTAAGTAAGTTCAGAAAAAACATCAATATATGCAGAAGCAGTTAATGTTTCTGAGAAAATAAGTCAATAACAGCAGGTCTATGCATGTGGATTTAAATGACTGTGGAGTTCACTTATTCATTCATTCCCCTTGAATCCTATTGAATGACTGTGCGACAGTAGAAACACTCTGGAAAAGTTACCACAGGACAAACACAAAGACACCGTAACACTCTCAAATTGTCTTTAGACCGTGGGAAAAGACAAGAAGGTGAGCCTGCTAAGAAGAAGAAGAATACAATACTTTTACAAGTTATATCAATAGGTTGACGATGAAATCTAATGGATTTACAATTTAGTTCAGAACACCAGTGAATATAAAGACACACCATCCATCCCCACCGGCATGACGTTTCTGAAAAAATACTAATGGACTTACCACCACACACAAAGATAGATAGAGAAACATGATGAAGGTGTACAGTATTTATTGAAAAAAAGCATAAAAAACAACATGTTAAGTGCAAAACAAGAAATGGAATAGTTCTACAAGTATGGTCTAAGAGAAAAAATGACAAGATAATTAATTATCAAAGCCTCATTAAAACACACACACAACAAAACGCTACAGACTCTGACCAAAGTGAAGTTTCATTTGTCAACATGAATATACAATGAATTACAATCAGTCAGCATAATCATGATAGCTGATAGCCATTTCTCTAGCTCTGTTTATAAGACATAAGAATTATGTATTACCATCAGTTTCTACCAGCACAAGAACTAGTGCAAAATAGTCCAAAACTGCATAGAGCAGAATTAATAGTTGAGTTCTTGGTATTTGTCATTTGGATGAGCCTGGAAACAATCTGAGACCTGGATGTGTGGTCACATACACAAAGGAGCATAAGAATATGATGAAGCACATTTAGGAACATTTTGAGGATCATCTTGTTGTCCTTTCCTTTCTAAAGCCTTATCTTATCTTATCTCACACTATTCTACTCTCATTGTCCAATCTGTAAATGTTGTTCATATAATGTCAGTAAAGCTAAACCAGCATCTCTCTCTTAATCCACTTAACGATCTTAGTTGATAAATGCGTCACCGTATATCAGTGGGCGTCAGGCCGGATCGGAGGACACTCCCCCCGATAGCGCAGCCTCTTTTCCCAGCCTACCGCCCGACTCCGGGCACAGAGACGACCGAGAAGGCTGCTGGTGTGGACGCTGGCCGGATGGTTAAATCCAACCTACAGACGATTTTGAATAGTCATTGTTTTGTTAGAGAAAAAGAGAGAAACTTACCCGAGATGCCTGTTATCGAGCAGTCAAGTAATAAACCAGAAAGTGAAAGGTATGCTTTTTTTTTTTTTTTTTAATTTTGTTGTCCCTCAATGTTTAACGTTTAAAAATCCGCGGCCTAGCTGCAGACGGCGCCGTGTATTTCCTGAAGCACAATCAATGTTTGTTTGCGCATCATTAATTCTTTCATTACAGACAGCTTATATGCCACGTTTAACATATTCACATCATCTGCGTTTTTCAATTATAGTCACCTCAAATTGAATTAGTGTATCGAAACTCTTAACCTGAATGTAATAAATACTTCAACCAGCAAATAGACCTTTCCAGTGTCGCTGCTAGCACGGTTGATGCTAAAAGCTAAGCTATTGTGCTACAGGCCAATGCAAAACGACCATTACACATCGAATCATAGTCCTAATTTTTCATTAATATTTCACACATAATTTCTGAACCCGTGCACTTCAAGGTGATTTTTCTCTGTCTGTTGTATCTGGTCGGAATTACGTAAATCAACATTGGACGGATGTTTGTTCGTGAAGCTAGCTCAGCTGTCGTTACATCACGGATGTTTTCATGTCGTTGTTGTTACAAACATTATTTACATTTCGGCCGCCTTCTTTCGACACTACTTCACGTTTACCTTCGTTCGAGTCTGATAAGGATCTGATCTCTTTAATCTTGTTTTTTCATGTAGAATTATAGCTGTATTTGGCATTTTCTGCCTTGTTTGTTGAGGTTTTAACGAGCGATGTAACGTCGACCCCCCCCCCCCCAAAAAAAAGAATAACTAACAAAAAAAAAAAAAAAAAAAAAACATGTGC
>OMNM01003681.1:42749-56822 GCA_900302745.1 Parablennius parvicornis | reverse complement strand
TTAACACATCTTAACGTTTGGAGAAAGCTGCTGTACAGTTGTGTTTGAAGCCAGGCATGGTCAAGATATTTAGGGCTACTTCCCTCAGACCTGGGAAAGTGTCTTGGTGAACATTTGGAGCCAGAAAGTGGAAGCATCAGTTCTTACAAACTGTTCTTTCAGGGCCACATCTGCTTGGAGCTCAACCGTTGGCATCTGGAAAGGCTTCAAAAAACATGGCGTCCTTTCCATTTACACTCTCACTCGGTTTTTAATGTAACACACATGTAAACACACACACACCTCCCACTGTACTCCTGACAGCTGTGTTTTCTACATCACATCATTATCAGTCCATGCTTGTTTTGTTTAGTTGTTTTGGCTTGGGGTCACTAACAAAAAAACAAATAATAAAAAAATGACCTCAAACCAAAGCGCGCAGAAGCTTAAAGGTTAAGAAACCTGCAGCCTGGAGACTCCCGACACTGACTTTTATGTTGCTATTATTATTCAGACAGAACTCATTGTCTTACATCTGATTGGAGTGGGTTAGTCTGTTAAACCTTTATGTTTTATATCATAATGCTGCATTTGATCCCTACTTTTCCTCAACTGTCTCACTTGGCTATTTCTTTCATTCACTAAACCATTACCTTAAAGATCACAAAAGCTGCTTCAGTTCAAAAAGAAGAACCCGTTAGGTTTATCACAACTGTAAAGACTAGAAAAGCTGCTCAGGTTACAAAAGAAGAAGTCCATCAGGTTTTATAACTTTCTGTTTTGACTGCAAGTAGATTCGGTTCTATGAGGGACAACGTCTGGGTTCGGACCCAGATCGCAGTTAGTGACCTTTGATCTAGAACATGCCATAGTTGAGTGGTCGTACTCACCATTGTGTCCAAGCCAGTACATGACAGATATTACAGACACATGCAGTCCTCCCAACCCAGAACAGACTCATCTTGTATTAACCTCCTCTCTGCCAACTTCATTGCCAACAGCGCACACTTGATTGTCAGCCAGTTGTAAAGAGTGTTTGTCGTAAAACCTCCATGAATGAAGAGAGACGTGGGCCCCAGAGGAGCACCTGAGGCAGGCCTGCCAATTCTGTCATCTGAGCCGAGCTTACAGGGAGGACAGATAGAGAAGTTCCTTTGGAATAAAGAACTGGGCTTATTCTTCAGTCTCTCTCTGCAGACGGAATTGAAAAACACCAAATTGGTTTTCAATGTTAGGATGACTGCAGCATCAGTACAGCTCGAGGAGAACCTTTCACTTCCCATAATGTCTGAATCCTGTCTTTACCATCTGCCATTTGTCCATCCCTTTCTTCTTTCTGTCTGCTGGTGTTGGACGTTTTCCTTCCCTCAAAGTCATCACATTTTTGTTTGTTCTCTTCTTTGTCTTTCTGCCGTGGCACCACCATTGTTTGCACTCAGTGATTCTTGCAACAGCAGAACACACACATGTCTATAGTGGTCCAAACACTGTGCTCTGCAGCAAATGGCTTTCCTGAACAAAGTCCTCCATAGTGGTGTGGGGCAGATCTCATAGGTACTTTAAGAGAAACCATTTCCAGAGGAAAGAATCAGCTGTGGGTGCAATTATGCAGACTGAATCAGTGACACACTCAATGCTGTCGCCTCCTGGTTGTTTAGTTGAAATGCACCCAGAAGTTAAAGGCAATGAGGCTTCTCTGACACCTTGAATTTTCAGTGTGGGTTGTAGCTGGTTTGTAAATGGAAATTGGTTGAAGATTGGTGTAAGGTGAGAAAGCTTCAACAGTCTGTACCCACACAGAACGATAGAAAATTTATTACCAAATTTGCAATCACATGCAAAACAACTGTATTTGGGAGATTTAAAAAACGACTGTGCTGAAGCTGTGACAACCAATGACAGTTTAGATGAAGTGCTTTCAATGTATCACAGTTGGAATCTTGATAAAGATCAAGTTTGAGTTATTGGCTAGTGTGTGCCCCATCTATGCTGCCTTGTATGTATACAAATGAAAGTGGTGTGCAGAGAAGGAAGTGCAACAGATCAGGTCATGCAGTAAACAGAGCATGTTACAAACTGGGTGAAGTGAATGAGAAAAGTAAAACTCTCTGTTAACCCGAGCGCTAGCCCTGGTAGCTTGGGCTATGCACACTGGGGCATATCTTGTCACCAATATCTTTTGGCCCGCCGCACTCTCTCAGCAGGAAATCCTGAGTCTTGTACAAACTGATGTCACTCTCTGAGGCCTCGTTTCATAGCAGTAGCATCATCTCCACACTGTGTCATACTTAATATAAACAATAGGTGGTGCTGCTGAATCCCCTGAGAAACAATCCTCTGGTTCATGAAGTTGCTGAAGTGGTCAGGCAGATGTTCATCTTTGTTGTCAAAACACAGCTTTTAGAAGGATTATTTGTAATGTTTTGTGTTTTCTCATGACGACAGGGGTCTGGTGTGGGTGCCATCATGTAAATGGGGTTGTCAAAGCATTGTGGATATCTTTCCAGAGGAGACAAAGGCGAAACTGAAGGCGTGATGGTGCCTGGAAGAGAGAGGGAGCGGGCAAACCTCTTTTTGGGAACAGGCGGTGGGGTGAGAAAAATGTCACCTGGTGTCTGGAGAGGATCTGAAAAACACAGCCAGGAAGATTCAGGTCAGACATGAAGACCTGGTAGTGAAAATGCAACAGTGTTACCACAGAGAGGCTTTGCCTTTTTACTACAATCACTCTTTTTTTATATACAAGCAGTCACTGTGGTGCATTGTTTAACATCACATGCAGTGTACACAGATTCATACTTTCAGAGGGTGACTTCCTCTCTTTACCTCTCAAGAACTGAAAGGTGAACTGAGAACAGTAAACCACATGCTGTAGAAACTTGTATTTTTCACCATCGTAGCAGGCAGAGTATGCCTGTTTTTATTAGTAGAACAATGCATTGGAGTTTTCACATTAAAACCACATGATCATTCTGTTAACATACCGTAGCGCTGGTGTATGGGGCAGTTGGCCGCATGACAATCAGTGGGCTCAGGAAACACATCACTGTTTTCATAGTTGTGTTGCCAGTGCCCAACAGGGCTGTGCATAACGTGGTCAGAATCCGCACTGTAGTATCTAAAGAAAAGCACAGAAATATAACATTTTTTACCCTTCGACCACTAATAAATGCTGTATGTACAAGCAGCCTGCTGCCATTGTTTAATGTCAAGATTGGAGCTACATACAAAGCTTAGAAAACATTTATCTCTTTCATTGTTGTTGCACTTGACTTCTACATGCTTGCAAAATGTGGTGTTTGATTAAAACTAAGGACACATTGTGCAAACTGGATTCATGCAAGTCAATATGCTTAGTTAAAATGATTACATTTATCTGCAAAGTGAAAGCAAATAAGCAAATCTGTAAAATGATAAAACTTCTCCATACATTTTTCATAAACATCAAATATTTTGGTGTTGGTCTTACCTGCGCTGTTTAATGGGCAGTACCGGTGGCTTATCCTTTGCTTTGCTGTGATTACCAGACGCCATCAGGACTGTACAAAAGTTAAGACATCTATTGTGCACATTCACCCTTCTGACACCTCACTCCTGTCACTGAATCCAGTGTATATGAAACCTACGTGGCTCATTCAGTGTTTCTCTGAAAGACTTCCCGCGGAATTCAGCTACACCCTCTGTCACTTTAGCTCTTCCTCTCAATGTGGCAAAGTTTAAGGGTGACTTTTTACTTCTTTCTCAAGGTTGCTCTACTGCTTATCTTCTGCTGTAATCGTTTTCAGTCTGAGCCTGCGGCTGGCACCGGAAAAGTTACGTTTGTACTGAGGGCAAATGTGCTTTGTGAGCTAACCTCAGCGTGCCAGAAAAGAGGAAGAGCAGTTACACCAGAGCCCCTTAGATTTGCACTCCTGCTTTTTGTTTTTCTTTCTCTCACTTGCAGGTGATCTACATTCACCATGTGCAGCCACAGCATGATATTTAGGATGATGTAGTTTGAGCTTTTACACTTGTAATGTCTATTTGTGGGCCTCCAGATCACATGTAGGTACCTTTGCCTTTTACTCACTTTAAAGTGCAAACCATTTAGGCAGATTAAAAAAAAGGTGTAAAAATACCAGATAACTACACAACTGGACAACATTTATGTATTCTTTACATCATAAATTGATAAAACAATGAGAAGAACATTATGTGGTTTGACATGCTGTGAAAGAAACATGTAGTTTTCATGTTTTTGGAAGTGAATCAGTGTATAAATTGGGACACAGTTGTGTGAATATTCTGAATATTCTGTGAATTCAGAAACACAGCATGTCAAGTCAACTTCACATGCTATAAAAATCAGAGGATCATTAAATGCAACAAAAAAGGTTCATATTCTTAGTACATATTTGTATTTGTATCTGACTCCATCTTACAAATGAAGTTCAGTAACATTTGTTATATAAACGACATATTCATCCAATCTATATGTTAACCACTGATTAACATATATTGTTTAATTTGATTCTGACTTGGATTTTTGCCGTTTCAACATTGTTGTCTTCGACTGACAGGGACACATATGACAGACATAGAGAGGAATCTGTAATAAACCTTTGTTAAGAGTGACAACTGAACTTTCAAAATACAGATTCCTACAAATTTTGTGTATTCCCACCTCAACAATACTGGTTACATTTCTAAGTATGTTTAAAAATGTATTGTAAAAGTTCATTATTATGCAAAACACAGTGGTAGTTGTTACCACTTTTGTCTCAAAAACACTCACAGTTCTGTGTAGTTTTTATATTCTGTGCATGTTCGTTTTCTCCAGGTTCTCTGGTTTCCTACCACTGTCTGTTAACACGCACTTAGTTGGAAAAAAACAAACTGCAGCGCCCCCTACCTTGAGTTGGATGAAGTATACATAGAAGACAAGTGCCATTGTTACATTTCCCTTAAAAGTAATAGGTCAAACACTGTGGAATTACATTTTAAAGCTGAAACTGTAATGCAATAATGAGACCTTAGAAATAAAAAAAGCTGATGAGCTGGTATGTTGCAGAAAAGAACTTGAGTGTCCTTCATTTTGTTTCTCTTCATTGCCATCCAATTACTTCTCATTAAGGTTCACACTTGGTTAGTTTACTTGTGCTGCTTTATGATATGATTTAAAGATGCTGAGGTCACTAAACCTCTAACCTTTATTTGCCCTAAAGCCCTTCAATGACGTCATGCACACAAACAAAACGCACGGAAAGCAATTTAAATTTTAAATGAGCTATTTTTTTTCTATTCTTGTATTCAAGCACTCACCCTTGCGCTTTCCTCTCCTTTTACTCGTAGCAGTGTATTATGAGTCATAATGATATATACTCACTAAATTGCAGTGTGTGGGAGACTAAAGGACTACAGCTACGAGAGTGCATTATGTGACCATCATTGAGGGCCTCTCCAGTGAACCCCTTCATATGCTAAGGAGCAAGTTCTTAGTTTCTGTGCCTGAGGGACACATTCAGTGCTGCAGGAAAAAAAGCATTCAAGCCAAGTCTGGAAACTATAAATAAACATCCAACCAAAAGGGCACTCAGTAAGCAGAGCCCTACAACAAAGCAAATATTCCACTTATAATATGCAAATCTGCAACCATAAAAGCATTATGGCCTGAATGGGATTTTGTTTGCAGCTAAATATATAAGGTGGCTGTGAATCTTCATTGTGTCAGGGAGTTATAGCTTTTTTAGAATCACTTGTTGAATCAATAGGAACTTTTATGGGCATGAATTGCATTTTAAGATATATGTCAAAATGACTGAATCTGAATGTGAGAAGAGAAACTGAATAATAACAATAAGAACTAAAAAAGCACTCAGAGAGCGCATACCTTCGCTAAATGGCGTTTTCAATGTTAAAATTTCCCAACTTCAAAGAGCCGCCATATCGTTAATCTGATTCAGACAAAATTTAGAAAAATTCAGGGTAATGATCCTTCAAATACACATGTCCAATTTCAAAAGAATCAAAACAAAATTCGATGAGTTATGATTTTTTGAAACTCATAAATGGGGTTTGCAAAGTTAAATTCCAGAATTTTTCCTGTACTCATTCTGGATCCGATCTGGATGAAATTTTGCACCCTACAAGATATGACCATCCTACAGATCACTGATTTTTTTACATGTCAATCAGATATGATCTCCAAAAGAGATGATGTTTTGAAAAAAGCTCAATGATAAGTAAAGGGGAAAAACAGGATCTTTGATATTTTTATTTTTTGGATCCATATGGTTATCCAAATCACTCTCAAAATGTAATGGAATCTAGGTTGGGTCAAGACACATCTTCTGAATTTTTTTTAGGAAGATCCCGTCAGGAGTTTTTGCGTAATCATGCTAACAGGCAGACAAACAAACCCTCGCAAAAACATAACCTCCTTGGTGGAGGTCATGAGAATACTGGCAAAAGATTTATTCCATGGTTTATGGTGGTTTTGTAATTTTTGACTCTAAATTGCCCATAGGTGTGCATGTCTACGAGTCTCTGTGTTTGTGCACAAATCAAACGCACCGTGGTGTGCATTCATTACCATTTTGTTTCACAGATAAAGGCAATGTATGTACAAGGAGGTGATTAAATGCACAAAACAGCAGCACAGCATCTGTCGTCCTGTCATGCAACAGTCTTTAGGGGGCCTGGGGATCAGTCCAGTGTGATCAGCTGCAGAGCAACTTTCTCCACAAAACATGGGACATTAATCCGTGCACTTGACACACTAGATGTAGTTGATGTGAAGAACAAACACTTTAACTTCTTATATCTGACGGCGAAAACACCAAAGGCCCCTTTAAAGATCAACAAAACGTGAAAGCTCAATGCATTTGGACTACTTCTAGTTATAACAAAAAGTAAACTTTTAATGCAATTTGTTGCAACACAAAAATTCAAACAAAAAAGTATTGCACAAAGCACATTTATTATTACATCTTTGCTGAGGTTTTACAACTTTGGTTTGTTAGGTTTATCTTTTCTCAAAGTAATTCTTGTCATCATTGAATGAATCATTTACAGATTTCTTCTTGGCATTGTTCCAAATTCATTTCACATGATGAGACATAAAATACTTCCTTATAACCCCATAAAAACGACGCTTCAGCTTGGCTTCTGGTTGCTTTGGTATAGTGGACTGTGAGGAATTGCTGAAGGAAGCAGAAGATGTTTTCAACTCTCCCTGAACCACTCTGGCCTTTGTTTGTGAATCCACTGAACCTCTGGATAGTTTCTTCTTAGGTCCTGACAGATGCGAACACTTGCCCTTTCCTTGCTCTGTGGCTGTTCCGGAAGTTTTATTAACACAGCCCAAAGCCTTATTCTCTTTTTTGGAGCAGCGAAGACCAGCTTGATGCAGCAGTGCTTCCTCGCTGGCCATTTGAGGACTTTGGCTCAATGTGACAAAGCCGTACGGGGTGGTTACTTTGGCGAGGTGTGGCAGAGAGAGGGCAGCTTTGCTCACAGGGTCCAGGCATTGTTGGTTGTCCTTGAAGGAACGATGATAGTGCACGTCTTGATGAAGGAGAGGTTTACCTTTGATTAAAGGGTCTGAAACACTCCGCTCGGCTCTGCGGTCTGACAGAGCCAAGTTTAATCGAGAGGAAGAAGATGATGATGAAGTGGTGGCGCTGGCTGATGAAACCAATGGCTCCATCTCCATCCCTGAAATCCCAAAGATTCCATCTGACTCTGCATCATTTTCCTCAGTCTCCTTGTTCCAGCCAGTATGTACAGACAGAGTGGGGATTGTAAACTGTGGGATGCTGCTGGGTGTCAGTATATTTGGATATATATTCTCGTAGCTTGTCTGAGAGTCTGTGGAACACCCGAAGGACTTTGCACTGCTGGTAGCCCACAAGAGTGCACGGATCCCTGCACTGCTGTGTCTGCGCGTGATGGACAAATCGAACGCATCTGTCCCACTGCCGATAGCTCCAATACTGAATGCTCTGATGACTGAATTCTTATCCATTTCAAGAAGCCTTCAGTTGCTCTCCAGTGCAGCTTGTCAGTAGTTTGAAAAGAAGAGTGGTCACAGGCAGCCTTTATACTTCTCTGCCTCCCACATTGTGTCAGTGCCTCAAAGCAGACGTAGATGTGACCAAAACCGGCGCCGGATACATTTACCAGTTAGGGCCATTTCCCATTGCGGAAGCATAATGCACTCTTGTATACCTCTTCATATGCAAAGAAGGAGACGGATAAGCAGCATCCCCCAGCTGCTATGAGAGTCTGGTGGCAGCACGAGGGATGCATAATCATTGGTTAAACCTTGCTTTAAAAAGGAAAGAGATAATAATAATGATGATGATGATGATGATGATGATGATGATGATGATGATGGTAATAAATTTAAAGAGTCTAAGCTGCTTTTAGAATTTTGTTTCTTCACAGTAATGTTTCTTTAAAAAAAGAACAAAATTAAGACTTGATACATGCCTGCTCTCGCCTGCTCTCTGTTGTTTAAATGGTAGGCAATGTTCATGGGCCACGCTGATTAATCCAAGTGCACTTCTTCACCTTGGAGGGCCACAGAGTGCTAACCTAGTCAATGGTCCTCTTGTTCCTAGTCATCTGACAAGGCAAATAGATCATGCTTCTGCTTTGCTTCTGCTTTGCTTCTGCTTGACTTCTGCACCCTTAAACTACTGCAAAACACCTGCTATGAACTGCACCTGACTGTTCTACATGATGCTGGTCAGCAGATGCTGAAAAGTGTGTTATATTAAACAGCTGCTGGCACACAAGTCTTCTTAAACTAACCCAGTATGTCATCAAAAGAGATGCTGAAAGTGGTGAAAGTTCTGCTGATTCAGTTCCTGAGACCTACCCGCTACTGGATGCCAGCTCAGAACATAGTGTTATGTTGCCTCAAGCAGAACACCTATCTATCTATCTATCTAGTCACAGTCAGTCAACGACAAAAGAAGCACTCAGTCCATCCATCAGAAGCAGTTAGATTTGTCTTGCTCATTGAGATTTCAACATATGGACAGGTGGGGGATCGAACCAACATTTTGTGTGAGAAACTAACTACTACTGATCCAGAAATGTGCTAACATTTATTATACCACTGGGGAAAAAAAGGAAGAGTAAAATCCCTTCAGAATTGGTACTATCACAAAAAGTCCACCAGATTTTAGAATTCACATAAAGATGACAAATTCAGAGCACACAAATGTGTGTAGGATTTTGATCCCTTACAACAACAGTATTTCTTTAAATAGAAAAAACAAACAAACAAAGAACAACATGACACCTGTCTTTTTCTCTTGCTTTCTGGTGTGTAATTGGTGCGTGCTGCTTAGTGTTCCACACTGATTAATCCAGGTGCACTCCTTCACACTGATTGGCCACACGGTCCCAAACTAGCTGTACAAAATACCCTCCAGCGACTCCTCTCAGAATGTGCCACTCTGTATTTTTTTTTTTTTTCCTTTCAGAACCTCTCAGTGTGGTCCTGGCCTGCAGAAAGATGATTTATGAGCCCCTCCAGGAGCATGTGGCTTTTGTACAGGAGCTTGGGGATACGATTGAGGTATGGTCAGGGGATATATCTGTCTCAGCACGGATATGTTTTTTGATTTTGACTGTGTTTATCCTCTTGTAGAACAGAGTCGCAAGGAGGGATGGCTCGCTGCAGGCTGTGTCACGCATCGCCGTATTTCCTTTCAGTGTTCTAGTGAGTCACTTTGAGTTTAGCTTGTCGTTGGTCCTGGTGGGGAGTTGATGGGATCTGTACTGGTCTGTTTTGCCCTGTTTGTTTTTAAAATGTCTCCCTGCTTCAACATGAAGCTAATCACCAACTGTCTAGAAAGCCCAATAAGGAGCTGCTCATTGCTGTCAAGACCTGATGCACCAGGGAGACATTGAAAATATTGTATTGCAGATGAGGATGTTTAACAGAGTTTTGAGGTTGATGGGACTTCACCAAGCAAAGCGGGAAGTTGCTGCTTTCCCAGGACGGCCCTTTGTCTCCCTCAGGAAGCGCTCCCACTGGTTCCACCGCATGCTTGTGTCCATCCTGCCACACTGGCTCACGTCAGTCCTGGGTTACACCACGTCCAACAGCCTTGGACTGTACTTGTCTCAAGGTATTACTTACATTATTGCTTGTAATATAAATTCCCATTTGTCACTAATTTATGAATTACTTTGTGGCCATTTCATCTATCTGCAAATGTGTATTAATGTACATGAACTATTTTCTAGTAATATAAATATTGGTACCTCATACTGCATGGCCAAAATTGTGAATGTTTTTAAAACCTCCCTTCAACACATCTGTTGAATGTATTTTCTATGCTTCATACAAGGTCTTCTGCTATATTAATCAGCTGTGTGAGGTCATCTAGCACTTGGCCGGGGTCTTCCAGGCTCATGATTGGAAGTTTATATTTAATGTCATTCTTGTAATGTTCAATAGTGCAACATTCTTTCAATTGGTTTGGATATTGGGATGAATGTAAATGGAATCAGCCTTTGTACCAAAATGCATGTTCTTTACAAAATGGAGCTTGCCCTTTTTATTGCTCTTCCAGTCGGTCTGAGAACTTCTATATCACATTTTGGTCTGTTTTTGAAAAGTGACAGATGTTGAAATCATCATTCCACATGCTGAACAGCAGTGTGTACCTGGCAGGAAGTCATTTGTTTTAAATGCAGACCATGCTTTGCTTTTCCATAGAGGTCAGAATCTCACCCAGTAAGCCTGGTGGAAAAGGCAACAAACGAAAGATAGATGTGATGGAGGATGAGGAAGAGGATTCTCATGTCTGGATGCAATTGCTTGACCAGGATCTACCTGAAGAAAGTGCTGACGTGGATCCTGACTATGAGGTTGGTGCTTTTTGAGAGATGTGTTCAATACTATAGTCTTGAGTTCTGAACATGGATGACTCTCTAATGCTTTACCATATCTAAATAGTTGCTTTTGGTTTTTCTAATGTGCATTGTCACATCAGATTTACCAAATCTGAAACTCTTAAAATGTTGGTTGCAAAGTGATTCCAATGAAATCTGCCCTTTTGTCAGCCATTTTCTGAAGAGACTGCTAGTGAAGAGTATGCCACAGAGCCCGACAGTCAAGAGACTTCTGTTGAGTCCAACAGTCGAGAGACTACCGTTGAGGAGCCAAGCACAGAAACGGATGCTGCTGAAGACAAAGTCTGCATTGTCATTGATGGTGTTGAATCTGTAAGTGTCACTATGCACTTTCTTTCAGTAGCAGTATTTATTTATTTTTATTATTTTGATACAATGACTTCTGTTTGCTTTACAGATTGGAGATCAGTCCTGAAGGCTCTTGCATTGTTGCACCGAGACTGTTTGACTTGTCAAAGGAAAACGCTGTCCACTAGATGGCAGTAATGCCTTTTCATTTACCAACATTTTTGTATTGTGTGCTTGCCTATGAAATAAAGTTGCTCAATTGTGACAGTTGTCTTGGTTTGATTTGCTGAAAAGGCCTTTTTAAACTGAATTTGGAGGTTGCTGGGTGTTTATGCTGTCATCTGAGCCCTCTGAAAAGATATTGTAGTTTCAAACAGCTTTAAATCTTTTTGAAATGCTTGTTTTTGGTTCCTTTAAATGTGTACTGGTAATTTACCCAGAACTTTTATATACTACAGTAATGAAAAATGTGGTCAGGCATCAGAGCTGTGTTTTTAAAGTAATCCTGCGGTTCTTCATGTGAAGAGTATTGAAGGCAAACGGTCTTGCTCAAAAAATACTTTCTCTTGCATAAAATACCAAGTATTCTAACATGAGTGGTGCTGGAGCCACAAAGTGTTGTGTCCAGATTGGTGTTGTCTGTGTGGGCACAGTCCTGAGCAGATGGGAATCACAGCTGTACGAATGGGGTAACTACCTTTTCCAGAAAATCCAACTTCCAAACTTTTTGTAAGAACCACTCCCCCATTTAAAAACTGAACATGCCATGTTTTGCCCCCTCCCAAAATGACACCAGTGAGTGGAAATGTGCTGCTTAACAAAAGGGATCAAACTTTAACCTGGAGAGTTTTTTTTTTTTTTTTTTTTTCAGTCATTTGGTGCAAGCTAAAGTTTTAGCCTGTGGGGTGTAGTTTTCTACAGTGTTGTACATCTTCAATCCACTTGCACTCTGTCTGTACAGCAGTAGGTAGCAGCCTATTGTGGAAAAACCTTGCAAACCTCTTGAAAAATAGAGGCAGAACTTGTCCTCGTTCGTCAAGGTTTGCTTTCAAACATTGACTTAGATACCATCTCTCGCTCTTTCATGGTGGTGAAACTGAACCTATTACTAATGGCTGTCTCTTGTTGCTTGTCTGTTTTTTTTGCATTTCATTCAAGTCATAAATGAGGCTCTGCTTTGTTTAACTGGGGATTTTTTACATTTTATTTATAGACAGATTATCAACGTACTCGTTTCTGAAGCACAACTTTTTGTAGAAATGAATGGTCTGCTTTGGAAACTAATGATGTAGGATAGAAAGTCTAAGACTTGTCAAGATTGTTTAATAGATTCATTAACATGCTGAGCTAATAAGAAACCACGAAAGGTGGTTTAATTAAATGGATCACAATTGTTCTAAGACCTGTTTCAAAGGTTTTAGATTAAGAAATGTCCTTGTCTGTGAGACAAAATTTTATTTTTGCCCCCTTGTGTTTCTGCAAAGTGTGATAGTATCATTGTAGCTTATAGGGAGAATGTTGAAAATATTAATTACCGGTGAATTTGTTTGCAGAACCAGTGCAATCTGAGGAAGGGAGACCAACATAGTCGATACCTCTGAACCTCCTGCACAAGGGTCCCCGCACAGTGAGGTAACACTCTGAATGTTTGTCTGTGTCTTCCCTCTACATATAGAGCTGACAGGCAAGAGAAAAAGAGGTAGGCCACTGAGGGGAGTCCTGGGTGCAGTGAGGGAAAACGATACAGGCAGAGGATTATCTGCCGTTGTTACCCATGAAGAGGAAAATGCTAAAAGATGAAGCACAATAGGCCTTTTGCAGCATGGGTGCCACTGAGATTTTAACAGTTTTATCTTCAACAGTTTTTGATAAGAAATGTCACGCATGCAATATAAACATGGCCATCAAGAAGAAATACACATCTATTGAAATAATACTCATATCTATCAGATTTGATTCATACGATCACAATTGGGAGTAAATAAGTGAATGTGGGACTCATTTTAATTAACCTCTCAACCTACTGTATGTTGAGTTGAATTTCTAAGATTGAGCATACTAAAATGTCAAAGCTTATTGTCTATAGAACTTAACATCTTTGTGCCATACATGGAATTCAAGCTAAGATCTTCCAGTTTCCGGTGATGTGTTATAGGGAGTGTGTGAGTAAAACCTAACAAGGTATAATGTGTATATAGTGGAACATATGAAACCCTCTGGAATACTGGGTTACCAAAAATACACAGTTCTTAGGGAGGAAAGTCCTCAAGGGGTTAAACCTTTGGCCTTTAGTAGTGTAAATTGAATATATATGTATGTATGAATGTACAGTTTCTCTTACACTGAACACTTGTTGCATAAAGAAGTCTTTATGAATATCTTCATTTTATCACAGAATCTTTTGGTTGTCCTTTAAATAGTCAGGATCAAAGGTGTCCACTGAGTCCCTTTAAATGAGATACCAAATGTAGTAAAGGCCCAAAGTTCTTCTGTTGTTGATACCAACATTCAGCTGCCTTCAATTAATTCCTGAAAAACACTTGAGGTTGTTTTGACAGTGAACTTTGTGACTTCCTTTTTTCTTTCCCTGAGAGATGTTTTTCACCTCCTGACGCTCGGGTGCAAAGGCAGCAGCCGCCTCACTGAAGCTGCAGAGAGCACAGTAGTACGAATTAAACGCTTGATGTTTGTGTGTGCGTTTGTGGGAAGGGCAGCTGCAGTGAGAGCGGGATACAGAGCAGGAACTGATGGTCTCTCGGGGTTCTCATGGCTGTCTGATCGTTTGAAGGGTAGAGGCTCAGCAGAGGCAGCAATACAGAACATCGACCTCTATCTCTGGTGTTTGGAGCCAGCTGGAGACCTGTTTTTTAACCAAAAACAGCAAAGTAA